>JAPDNY010000009.1:66982235-67032235 GCA_029375565.1 Gekko gecko
TTTGCTCTGGAGCCATCCTTCCTGAGCAAAGACAAAAATCTGTGAGCCGTAGGCTAAAAAACTATGAGCTAGCTCACACTAACTCAGCTTAGAGGGAACACTGCCGAGAAGGCCGTCTTCCACCCGCCTGACCTCAGAATTGGGGCCTTCAGAGATAACTGCAATGGCGGTTTGATTTGAACTTTAGAGGAAAAGGTTTTGCCACCCTGAGGGCAGCCTCAAGATCGCCTCCCTGTTGTTCTTCTACTGTTCTAATTTGCCTCTTTAGAGGCTGTGCTCAGCAGACAGAAGGAACCGCAAAGTCCCCTAACAAAAGAGGCAAAGAAGCAGGACGCTGTGGCGTCCTCTCTTATTGGGGAGACTGTTTCTCTTTTAAACACACTCTGTGTACATGAATTTAGTAGATTTTCAGCTACCGCCAGGAATTAAAAATTCCAAATCTCTCTATTGTGGTAGAATGACCTAGTGTGTGGGCGCTTCAGGGGACTATGTGGCCCTGAGGAAGGACTGTTCTGTGAGTTGGGATAAGTTTAAACAAATAATGATTTGTTTATAAAAGAACAAAATAGGTTTCTGGGTATTTTTGAACTGTTGTTGAGGGAAGAAGATATAACTGACACAGCTTGGTGTCACACACAGTCTCTCAAACACCAAAACTCAACTCTGACAAGCTTATATATCTCTCTCCCTCATGTATAGCCACACAGGTTGAACTCTTTTGCTCGTATATAGCCACACAGGCTGAACTTTCTCTCTCATAGCCACACAGGCTGAACTAAACTCCAACTGCTTCCTCTGTCATACAGACTCTCACAAAAACTCTCCACACCCGTCTCTTCAGGAACACAGAATCACCTCAGAGACACCCCTCCTCCCACACTCTCAGTCATCCAACAATCACATCACACTTATCTCCCTCTATCACACTCCTTACATTACATTACTGCAGTCAAACTAAACATTTAAAGAAACACACACACCAAAATATGAAATCATTACAGATGCAAATATAGGAAGCTGCCTTATTCAGACTCAGACCGTAAGTCCGTCTTGTTCTGTCTTGTCTTCCTGATTGGCAGTGGCTCCGTGAGGTCTTGGGCCGAGAACACCTTTTCCCGAGATCTGAACTCGGCACCTCCTGTGTGCAAAACACGTGTTCTAACCCTGAGCCAACATCCCTCCTTAAATGCCGGCCAAAATGAATAAGCCGCTCTGAGGACTAGTTTAAGGTTGATATTTTTCACACACCAGGATATTCATGTGCTTTGCATGGAGGGCGCTGAAGACAGAAGCTTATCACATTTGCAGAGTGGGCGGTTCCAGATTGCTAGGGCTGCCAACTTCCAGGTGTGGCCTGGGGATCTCCTAGAGTTACAACAAATCTCCTGACAACAGAGATCAGTTCCCCTGGAGGAAATGGCTGCTTTTCAATGGCTTTATACCTCCCTAAACCCAACGTTCCCTAGGCTCCTCCCCCTGGACTTGGCAACCCTATGAGATTGTCAGTGACTAGTGAAAATATCTTTTTTTCTTCCCCTCTTCAGGCACCAGAATGCCCACAAATTCATAATGAAGGTCTCTGTGCGTGGGTGGGCCAGCACGTGTTTCCGGGGCCTTGGGTACGAGGTCTCCCAGTGCCGTCATGCGCAAGAGTTGCGCGAACGTCTTCTCTGCCACGCTCCCACCTGCGTGGAAGCGGCAGAGTGTGCATCTGCTCCCAGACCTGCGTAATCAGGGATTGATGTGCCAATTAAACCAGTTTTAACTCTCTGTGAGATCCCCGCCTGTTACAGTCAATTCCTCTGCTGCATTGAATTAGTCGGGAAGACGTACGGCCTCACCCAGGGCTTGTCTAGCTAATCGCTCTGGCAGTGAGGTTGAGCAGTGTACAGAAACACGTTTGCGGAGTCTCTTCTCCCCTCACACCCCTGCAGGGTCGCCACCTTCGGCCTGGAGAATTCCTGGAGATTTCGGGGTAGAGCTTGGGAACGGCAGGGTTTAGGGAGGAGGGAGGGGTATGATGCCGTAGAGTTCACCCTGAAGGCTCCATCGCTGTGCAAAATCCTCAGCCGCTCCAGAGCAACGCCCCCTCTAAGCTGTGGAGTCTTGTCAGCAAAAAAAATCCACTTTGCGAGCTGTTGGCATTAAAAGTTGCGAGTGGGCGATTTGGCCGCTGCATAAATCAGTTCGTTCAGGAGCGGTCGTTCCCAAGCTCGGACAAAAATGTGTGAGCCAGAGGCTAAAAAAACCTGTGAGCTAGCTCACGCTAACTCAGCTTAGAGGGAACACTGCTCCAGAGCAGGCCGGAGATCAGCTTTGCGTAGGGCGGCCCTTGGATTCTCCTTCTCGGGCAGGCTCTTCGTTTTCAGCTTTTTGACACCCTTTTTGTGCAGAAGAGATAAAAGCCCCAGGAAAGAGGTGGTCGGTGAAGGCGTGGATTCACCGAGTGTTGGGGCCCATGCCAGTAGGCAACTGAAACGGAGGTGGGGGGAAAGGGGGAGGAAATCAGATCCGGGCCTTCCTCTCTCTAAAAGCTGCCGTTTTCGAGTGTGCATTTTGTTTCTCCACGAAGCGCTCCTAAAGTAAAGATTACAGCCTTGGATGTGCTGCGTGGCCGGGGGGTGTTGGCTCAGAGAAGGAATTGTAAGGTGGACCAGCTGTGGTGTAGTGGTTCAGAGCGGGGGACTCTAATCTGGAGAGCCGGGTTCGATTCCCCACCTCCTCCTCTACATGAAGCCAGCTGGGCCAGTCCCAGTCCTGGCCAGACTGACCTAGGGCCAGTCCCAGTCCTCTCAGGACTCTCTCAGCCCCACCTAACTCACAAGGTATCTGTTGTGGGGAGAGGAAGGGAAGGCGGTCGTAAGCCGCTTTGAGACTCCTTAGAGCAGAGAACAATTGGGTATAAAAACCAACTCTTCTTGGTTCATACACGGGGTGTCCGGAATTCTGTCCTCCAGGAACAATTTCTTTGTTGTTCCACTCATTTGCTTTGGGGTACTTTTCTGCCTTTCTCACAATGCAAGAACTCCTTGTGGGCATGCCATGAAATTGCTGAGCAGTCGGGTTAGAACAGATAAAAGGAAATACTTCTTCGCCCAAAGAGTGATTAACACATGGGATTCACCGCCACAGGAGGTGGCGACAGCTACAAGCATGGACAGTTTCAAGAGGGAATTGGATAAACATATGGAGCAGAAGTCCACCAGTGGCTATTAGCCACAAGGTATAGATGGGAACTCTCAGTCTGGGGCAGGTGATGCACTCTATTCTTGGTGCTGGAGGGGGCAGCAGTGGGAGGGCTTCTAGTGTCCTGGCCCCACTGCTGGACCTCCAGATGGAAACTGGTGTTTTTGGCCACGGTGTGACACAGAGTGTTGGACTGGATGGGCCATTGGCCTGATCCAATATTGGCTTCTCTTATGTTCTTATATGGAGCAGAGGTCCATCAGTGGCTATTAGCCACAAGCTATGGATAGGGACTCTCGGTCTGGGGCAGGTGATGCACTCTATTCTTGGTGCTGGGGGGTGTTCAACAGTGGGAGGGCTTCTAGTGTCCTGGCCCCATTGCTGGACCTCCTGGTGGCCCCTGGTATTTTTGGCCGCTGTGTGACACAGAGTGTTGGACTGGATGGGCCATTGGCCTGATTCAACATTGGCTTCTCTTATGGTCTTATGATCTTCTCTGCCTTATAGAGGATTCTGGGGCATGTTTGAGCTTTGAGAACGTAGCTTTGCCTTGTCCTCGATAGCCCAGCCAAGCCCATCTCATCAGATCTTGGGAAGCTAAGCAGGGCCGACTCTGGCAAGTACTTGGATGGGAGACCTCCAAGGAATACCAGGGCCGGGTCGCAGAGGCAGGCAATAACAAGCCAACTCTTTGAAATATCCAAACCCCCCTAGGGGTTGCCAGAAGTCACCAGAAATCTCTCTCTCTCTCTCTCTCTCTCTCTCTCTCTCTCTGTCACACACACACACACACACACACACACACACGAGAGAGAGAGAGAGAGAGAGAGAGAGAGAGAGAGAGAGAGAGAGAGAGAGAGAATGTACCTTCCGTGTGCTCAATCACTTCCCTGTGAGGGCACACTCAGGATTCAGAACCCTGCAGCATCCCGCAGTCTTTGAAATGGTAAGGCCCAATTGGGTCAACCACCTCTGAATGTCTCTAGCCTTGAAAACCATATGTGGTTGCAGTAAGTCGGCTGCGGCTCAACGGCAGAAAAGAAAGAGAAAAGAAAAAGAAAAGAATAAAAGAGGAATGTGAGGGCCGGGACACTAGAAGCCCTCCCACTGTGGGTCCCCCCCAAGCACCAAAAATACAGAGCCTCCCTTGCCCCAGACGTAAGAACGTAAGAGAAGCCAATGCTGGATCAGACCAATGGCCCATCCAGTCCAACACTCTGTGGCACACAGTGGCCCAAAAATACCAGGTGCCATCAGGAGGTCCAGCAGTGGGGCCAGGACACTAGAAGCCCTCCCACTGTTGACCCCCCCCAGCACCAGGAATACAGAGCATCACTTAGAATATAAGAAAAGCCAATGTTGGATCAGGCCAATGGCCCATCCAGTCCAACACTCTGTGTCACACAGTGGCCAAAAATACCAGGTGCCATCAGGAGGTCCAGCAGTGGGGCCAGGACACTAGAAGCCCTACCACTGTTGGTCCCCCCCAAGCACCAAGAATACAGAGCCTCCCTTGCCCCAGACGTAAGAACGTAAGAGAAGCCAATGTTGGTTCAGGCCAATGCCCCATCCAGTCCAACACTCTGTGTCACACAGTGGCCAAAAATACCAGGGGCCATCAGGAGGTCCAGCAGTGGGGCCAGGACACTAGAAGCCCTCCCACTGTTGGTCCCCCCAAGCACCAAGAATACAGAGCCTCCCTTGCCCCAGACGTAAGAACGTAAGAGAAGCCAATGCTGGATCAGACCAATGGCCCATCCAGTCCAACACTCTGTGGCACACAGTGGCCCCAAAATACCAGGTGCCATCAGGAGGTCCATCAGTGGACAGGGTCCTCTCCAGAACAATATGCCTTGTGCACTCGTGGACGGCACTGTCTCGTGCATGCTTCCAGTCTTGCTAAGTAATCGCCCCACCAACCTGTTGTGCCTTCCTGTTGAGGGGGGGGTCCTTCCCTTTCTGTGTCGTCATCTCTCCACCCTCCAAACATGTAAACCACTTTGTCACAGCAGAGAGTTCTGGAGTTGGATGAAAGGGAAGTTGGATGAAAGGGAAGTTGTTGGGAAAAACAGCAGAGCACTAAAAACGCGCAGTGGAATGAAAGCAGCGCATCACCTTGTGTGTTTCCTAAAAAAGAAGCCTTTACTACAGGCTGATCAAAAGGGGGGGGAGAGTTACGTTTGGAAAGGAAGATGACAAAGCATAAAACAGACTGTCTTCTTCTTCTTTTTTAAAAAATGTTTTTATTTTTGAATTTTAAAACCTAACAAGGAAACGTGCATGTATGAAAAACATCATAAAGACAAAGAACTAGTACATAACTAGAGCCAGTTTGGTGTAGTGGTTAAGTGCACAGACTCTAATCTGGGAGAACCGGGTTTGATACCCCTCTCCTCCACTTGCACCTGGCTGGATGACCTTGGGCAAGCCGTAGTTCTGATAAGAGCTGTTCTTGAAAAAAGGGCAGTTTCTGTCAAGAGCTCTCTCAGTCCCACCTACCTCACAGGGTGTCTGTTGTGGGGAGGGGAAGGGAAGGGAGTTTGTAAGCCGCTCTGAGACACCTTTGGGTAGTGAAGGGCGGGGTATAAATCCAATCTTTTCTTCTTCTTCTTCTTCTTCTTCTTCTTCTTCTTCTTCTTCTTCTTCTTCTTCTTCTTCTTCTTCTTCTTCTTCTTCTTCTTCTTCTTCTTCTTCTTCTTCTTCTTCTTGTAAACTGATGCAGTTCGAGTTACATAATATGAAGAACCTCATAATATTTCTTTGGTACAGAATAATGAGATAAATTGTCGTCATTAAAAACTGTTTCCAAGAAAGGGAACCATTTCAGCTGAAATTCAGGATGGTTAGGAGAAGTATTGCAGACCGTCTTCTTCCAATCTAAATACCCATCTTGGCTAAAAACCTTGTGATGTCTAGAGCAGAGAAATAGCAAGTTCCACAGAAAAGCCCGGGCGACCAAAAGCACACAGTAACCCCAGTAAAACCGTTTAACCAGTAGAGAAACTTAGATCCCTTATTTCATAGAATCATAGAGTTGGAATAGACCTCCAGGGTCATCTAGTCCAACCCCATGCGCAAGGCAGGAAATACACAGATACCTTCCCCTCCACACTCCCAGGGACCTCTGTTCTGCCCCCAGAAGATGTCAACATTCCTTCAGGATCCCCAGCCAAACTGGCCTGGAGAAAAATTGCTTCCTGACCCCAAAGTGGCAATTAGCATTTCCTGGGTCATGTAAGAAAGGACCATGAGAATTAAGCACTGATTCAGCCCTTCCTGCCCTCCCTCTCATGATCTTCCTGAGTTCACAGAATTAGCATTGCTGATTAGAATACTGCCTCCTGCTTCTGTAGCCAGGAAACTTCTAAGTAAAGATTAAGGTAAATGTTTCCCTTGCTCAAAAGCCAGTCGAATCCAACCCTAGGGAGTGGTGCTCATCTCCATTTCCAAGCTGAAGAGCCAGCGCTGTCCAAAGACCTTTCCGTGGTCATGCATCCGGCATGATTAAACGCTGAGGTGCACGGAACGCTGTTGCCTTCCCACCAATTTCTTGATGTTCCCTTCCTACTTGCAATTTCTTGCTTTCTAATTGCTAGGTTGGCAGGAGCTGGGACCAGAGACGGGAGCTCACTCCGTCACGTGGCAGTAGGGTCTCGAACTGCCAAACTACAGACCTTCTGGTCTGCAGCTCAGCGTCTTAAGCTCTGAGCTACCAAGGAACTTCTACAGAAAGCCTCAATTCTTGTTGTTGTTCAGTCAGCACAGTCGAGTCCGACTCTTTGCGACCCCATGGACCAGATTACGCCAGGCCCTCCTGTCTTCCGCTGTCCGCTGAAGTTTGCTCAATTTCATGTTCGTTGCATCGATGACACTGTCTAGCCATCTCATCCTTTGCCGTCCCCTTCTTCTTTGACCTTCAGTCTTTCCCAGCATCAGGGTCTCCTCCAGTGAATGCTCCCTTCTCATTGGGTGGCCAAAGTATTTGAGCTTCAGCTTCAGGATCTGGCCTTCCAGGGAACAGTCAGGGTTGATTTCTTTTAGGATTGACTGATTTGATCTCCTTGCAGTCCAACTCTTTCATGAGGCACTTGCATATTCCAACAGAAGCGTATCACATAAGGCTATCAATGGCTACTAGCCATGGTCACTGAGGGGAACCTCCACCTTCAGAGGCAGTCAGGCTCTGGATCCCAGAGCCAGGAGGTAACACCAGAGGAAGGCCTCAGCCTCTCTGTCCTGTTGTTGGTTCTCCAGAGGAACCGTGTGAGGCAGGAAGCTGGACCAGATGGAACACTGGTTTAATCCAGCAGGGCTCTTCTCATGTACTTTTTTAGTAATCCAAAGGCCCCTCCTTTGCTAGCAGGGACGTTGCAGCCCACGAGAGCCACACATTCCAGCCACCCTTTGCAGCCCTGCACAGCCCTTACAGGGATCACTTAAGAACATAAGAGAAGCCAATGTTGGATCAGGCCAATGGCCCATCCAGTCCAACACTCTGTGTCACACAGTGGCCAGAAACACCAGGGGCCATCAGGAGGTCCAGCAGTGGGGCCTGGACACTAGAAGCCCTTCCACTGTTCGTCCCCCTCCCCAAGCACCATGAATACAGAGCATCCCTTGCCCCAAACATAGGAACATAAGAGGAGCCAATGTTGGATCATGCCAATAGCCCATCCAGTCCAACACTCTGTGTCACACAGCAGCCAAAATATACCAGGTGCCCTCAGGAGGTCCTCCAGTGGGGCCAGGCCACTAGAAGCCCTCCCACTGTTGACCCCTCCCCAAGCACCAAGAATACAGAGCATCCCTTGCTCCGCAGAGTCCCTACCTATACATTGTGGCTAATAGCTACTGATGGACCTCTGCTCCATATGTTTATATAATTCCCTCTTGAAGCCGTCCATGCTTGTAGCCGCCGCCACCTCCTGTGGCAGTGAATTCCATGTGTTAGTTACCACTGCAGCACTGGCAGAGCCGGGCACACCCCCAGTTTAGATGCCCTCCTTCATTCTTTGCTCGAAGTCAAGGCTGTGTTTTTGCACAGATGGAAGCCATCCCACCTGAAGTGCAGGGCTTGAGATCCTTTCACCGGAGAGGCCAGGACTCGAACCCAGCCCCTTCTGCATCGAAAGTGGAGGCTCTGCCGTTGCACTGTGACTCCCACTGGAGCTCGTCTTGGAACATACAGGGCTGGCCCTGCATACAGGACCCCGCCCCCCCAGAAAAAAAATCCTACCGAGTAGGGCACAAGTAGAAACAACTGCAATGTGCTGAACAATATAGCGCTGTGGAAGACAAGATTGAGAGCTTTATACTACTTTCTCCCTCAAGAGGTATGAAGTGACTCATTTCTAAAACACCCACAATATATGAATCCCACTGCACGATGGAGATCGGTTCAGAGGGCTGCCATGTTGGTGTGCAGCAGAAAAGCAAGTTTCAAGTGCAGTAGCCCCTTAGACACCAACACCATATTTGGCCTATAAGCTTTGGAGAGTCAAAAGCTCTGTTAACTGTTAAAGGGCTCTCTGACTCTCCAAAGATCATACCCCAAAAATCTGGTTGGTCGCTATTAACAATATTCCTCGTTTAGTGACCGGGAGAAATGTGGCTATGTGCACACAGTGCTGTCCGGACCTCTGAAATAAGAATATAAGAATATAAGAAGAGCCCTGCTGGATCAGACGGGTGGTCCATCTAGTCCAGCCTCCCGTCTCACACAGTGGACAACCAGTTCTTCCGGAGGGCCAACAGCAGGGCATGGAGGCTGAGGCCTTCCCCTGAGAAGAATATAAGAAGCGCCCTGCTGGATCAGACCAGTGAGGGTCCATCTAGTCCAGACCCTGTCTCTCACGGCGACCAACCAGTTCCTTTGGAGGGCCAACAACTGGGCAGAGAGGCCGAGGCCTTCCCCTGAGAAGAACCTAAGAAGAGCCCTGCTGGATCAGACCAGTGAGGGTGCATCCAGTCCAGCATCCTGTCACACACAGTGGCCAGCCAGTTCCTCTGGAGGACCAGCAACAGGGCAGAGAGTCCAAGGCCTTCCCCTGAGAAGAACATCAGAAGAGCCCTGCTAGATCAGACTCGTGGTCCATCTAGTCCAGCATCCTGTCTCACATAGTGACCAACCAGTTCATCCAGAGACCCAACAACAGGGCATAGAGGCTGAGACCTTCCCCTGATACGAACATCAGAAGAGCCCTGCTGGATCAGACCAGGGGTCCATCTAGTCCAGCGTCCTGTCTCACACGGTGGCCAACCAGTTCCTCTGGAGGACCAACAACAGGGCAGAGAAGCTGAGACCATCATAAGAACATCGGAAGAGCCCTGCTGGATCAGACCAGTGAGGGTCCATCCAGTCCAGCATCCTGACACACACAGTGGCCAGCCAGTTCCTCTGGAGGGCCAGCAACAGGGCAGAGAGGTCAAGGCCTTCCCCTGATAAGAACATCAGAAGAGCCCTGCTGGATCAGACCAGTGGTCCATCTAGTCCAGCATCCTGTCTCACATAGTGACCAACCAGTTCATCCAGAGACCCAACAACAGGGCATAGAAGCTGAGACCTTCCCCTGATACGAACATCAGAAGAGCCCTGCTGGATCAGACCAGGGGTCCATCTAGTCCAGCGTTCTGTCTCACACGGTAGCCAACCAGTTCCTCTGGAGGACCAACAACAGGGCAGAGAAGCTGAGACCATCATAAGAACATCGGAAGAGCCCTGCTGGATCAGACCAGTGGTCCATCTAGTCCAGCATCCTGTCTCACATAGTGACCAACCAGTTCATCCAGAGACCCAACAACAGGGCATAGAAGCTGAGACCTTCCCCTGATACGAACATCAGAAGAGCCCTGCTGGATCAGACCAGGGGTCCATCTAGTCCAGCGTTCTGTCTCACACGGTGGCCAATCAGTTCCTCTGGAGGGCCAACAGCAGGGCAGAGAAGCTGAGGCCATCATAAGAACATCGGAAGAGCCCTGCTGGATCAGACCAGTGAGGGTCCACCCAGTCCATCATCCTGTCTCACACAGTGGCCAACCAGTTCCTCTGGAGGGCCAACAACAGGGCACAGAGGCCGAGGCCTTTCAGAGGTTGACGATGCATGTCAGAGAGGGTCCCCTGGCTCAGTGGCAGAGCATCTGCTTGGAACGCAGAAAATCCCAGGTTCAATCCCCGGTGTCTCTGTTTAAAAGGACCAAGGCAGTAGGTGATGGGCAAGACCTCAGCCTGAGACCCTGGAGAGCCTGACCTTGACGAATCATGGGTTTGATTCAGTAGAAGGCAGCTTATTGGGTTTACCTGCGTTGCCACCAGAACACCTTCGTGCATATTTCCCTACAGAACACCTTTGTGCATATTTCAAACGTTTTGTTCTCGGCTTCCATATCAGAAACAAAGGGGATGGGGCAGGCATGAGTCCTCCCTAGGCTCCCAGTTGCTTTGGCAACTGTTGGGGGAGAAGAGGCCAGCGATGTCTGGCAACCCCCCTCTTCCTTCCTTGTCCAAAGCTGATTTCCTCCCCCTTTAACCCTTTCCAGCTTCCTGCAGCCAGCGAACAGCTTTTCCCCTGACGTCTTCTAGCGATTTTTCTGCCGATGTCACTTAATCCTCTTGTTGCTCCCAGACCTTGTAAACTAATTAGCAGTAATTCAGAGCAAGCAGGCTGAGGATGGCAGATGTTAAATGCGTTCTGTGACAGTCGCCTCTCTGGCCAGCGGATGGGAGGAGACACGAACAGGGGCGTGCGGTCGGAGCACGGTTTGCCAGCATGGAACTCGGTGTCTGCCCGGGGGGGGGGGCTTTTGCGGCTCTTTTGCAGCACTTCTACCTGGTAACTTCACTTTGTTGCCTTGTATAAGGTTACCAAACATGGTCGGATGACCACCTTAGCAGGTATTGTCGGAAATGGAACCAGGACCGTCTCGAGTTCTAAGCAGGATCTGGAACCGTCAGGCCTAGTTTTGCTATTGTCCAGATCACGAGTTGCCATGTGATTCTAGGTGCGTGGGGTCGTCAGGGTGTAAATCCGGTGTTCTGCTTGCAACTGCTGCCGTCTGGTCTCAATGGGTTTCTTCTGAGAGCCAGTTTGGTGTGGTGGTTAAGTGTGCGGACTCTAATCTGGGAGAACTGGGTTTGATTCCCCACTCCTCCACTTGCACCTGGTGGATGACCTTGGGCAAGCCATAGTTCCGGCACAGCTGTTCTAGAAAAAGAGCAGTTTCGGTCAAGAGCTCTCTCAGTCCCACCTGCCTCACAGGAGGTGTCTGTTGTGGGGAGGGGAAGGGAAAGGAGTTTGTGAGCCGCTCTGAGACTCCCTTGGGTAGTGAAGGGTGGGGGATAAATCCAACCTCCTCCTCCTCCTCCCCTCCTCCTCCTCCCTCCCTCCTCCTCCTCCTCCTTCTTCTTCTTCTTCTTCTTCTTCTTCTTCTTCTTCTTCTTCTTCTTCTTCTTCTTCTTCTTCTTCTTCTTCTTCTTCTTCTTCTTCTTCTTCTCCTCTCTCTCTCCTCCCCCCCCCCCCCCCCCCCGTGCTCTACCAGATTCTGTACCCTTCATTAGTGATTCCAGTTAAAGAAAAACAAGGGGGGGTCATTTTACCGTCAGATACAGGTTACAGTGATGTACAAGGACACTCCCTACTGCTTTGCATAACATTTTTAAGAGGGTCGTCTGACAGTCAGGTTTATCCTCCTTTTGAGAAAATGCCGTATTCCCTTTGCCAGGAAAGGCAGCCCGGCAGAGGCTGCCGGTTTCCGTTACTCTTGCCCCAGATATTAATTCTGCCCCCTTTTTGATGGCGAGGGGGTTTGCTCAGCTGCCCTGGCAAGGTCAAGCAGAGGCTGCCTGCATTAGGCCTGTGCTGGAGAAGGAAGATTAGAGTTACATAACACTCCTACAGTGAATCAGCGGGATTTCTTGGGTTTCGGAACGGGGTAAACTGGTCGGTAATCCCCAGAAGGCTTTTCTTGTCCGTGTGTGTGTGTGTGTGTGTGTGTGTGTGTGTCTGGATTTACCTCTCCCGAGTTGCAGTGCGGGAGTGGTTGTGAAGTGACGGCTGGTGTGTTCCAAAGGAGAAACAGGCTGTTTTGTATGTATTTATTTGGTGTCGTGTGGGTAAGTGCGTGGTTTCTAATCTGGGAGAACCGGGTTTGATTCCCCAGTCCTCCACTTGCACCTGGCTGGATGACCTTGGGCAAAGCCATAGTTCTGATAAGAGCTGTCCTTGAAAAAGAGCAGTTTCTGTCAGAGCTCTCTCAACCCCACCTACCTCACAGGGTGTTTGTTGCAGGGAGGGGAAGGGAAAGGAGTTTGTAAGCCGCTCTGAGACTCCTTTGGGTAGTGAAGGGCGGGGTATAAATCCAATCTCCTCCTCCTCCTCCTCCTCCTCAAGTTGGAAGGGACCTCCAGGGTCATCTAGTCCAACCCCTGCTCAATGCAGGAAATTCACAAATATCTCTCCCCCCAAACCCCCAGTGACTGCTGTTCCATGCTCAGAAGTTGACAAAAAATCCTCCAGGATTGCTTCCTGATCCCAAAGTGGCAATCAGCATCTCCCTGAGTGTGTAAAAAATATGTTTTTTTTAATACATATATTTTTGTATATATTTTGTATATGTTTATTTGCAGGGCTTTTTGGTAGAAAAAGCCCAGCAGGAACTCATTAGCATAACAGACCACACCCCTGACAGCACAGCTCATTAGCCTATTAGGCCACACCCCTGACAGCACAGCTCATTAGCCTATTAGGCCACACCCCCATGTCACCAGAAGTGTGGTCATCCAGCCACACCCAGCTTTTGCTTCTTATTCTGTTTACCTTGTTTGTTGTCAAAACCCAGGGCTTTTTTTGGATCAGGAACGCCTTTGCATGTCAGGCCACACGCCCTCATGTAGCCAGTCCTAATGCGTTTCTGCTCTTGGGTGTGGCCTATTATGCTAATAAGTTCCTGCTGGGTGTGGCCAACTCAGGAGCCAGCCGGAACTCCACTCCTGTGCGTTCCTGCCCCAAAATAGCCCTGTTTATTTGTATATTTGCTACAGATTTATACCCTGTGTTTCTCCCCAGTGGGGGCCCAAAGCCGCTTACACCTTTCTGTTCTCCTCCATGTTATCCTCACAACGACCCTGTGGAGTAGGTCAGGCTGAAAGTGCGTGACTGGCCCAAAGTCACCCAGCTGGGGTGGGGTCAGCAACTAGGCCCCTTAGGTTGTGGGGCGGGATTGGCCCAGGTAATGCAGGAGTGGCTGCAGACCCTTCCCTTTAGGGTCTCTTCTCGGGGTGGGGGTGGGTGGGTTACCAGCCAGTGATCCCATTGCATGAGTGTGAGCCAGCTCACAGTATTTTACCTTCCAGCTCACACAGTTTTGCCTTAGCTCAGGAAGGAGGGCTCCAGAGCAAACGAACTTACGCAGCAGCCAAATCGCTCACTTGCCACTTTGATGCCAGGAGCTCCCAAAGTAGAATTGTTGCTCGCGAGACTGCAGAGCTTAGAGGGAGCATTGGTGCCAGCCTTCCTTTCCCCTGCAGGGGGGAACGGTTCCGCGTTCCGTTTTCTCCTTGGCAGAACGGCCCTCTGTCAATCTCACACGCCGGCCCCAGCAGCCTCTCTCTCTCTTTCTCGCTTGTCTGCTTGCTTCCTTTTTCTTCTCGCAAACCAGCGACGGGCCTTCCAGAACGGGCTGGCCTTCGTTGCTTTCTCAAAGGAGCGCACGCCTCTCTCCGGAGCCCTGCAACCTCGAGATAAGAGGGGTTCTGTGTAACGATCGGCTTGCGTTCCACAAACCCTTGGGAAGCAGGCCTGTTTTGAAGGGCTCCGTCTTCTGCGTCGTGCATGCTCCTGCGTGGGCTGGTGGCGCTGGCCCCGGAGAGCGCCGTTCTGCTCAAAGTGACGCCGGCACATCCCTCCCACTCCGATTGCGGCCTTCCTTTTCATGTGGAGAAATGGAACTCGGCAGGCCGGAGCAAGACGGGCTTTCTGATAGAAGTCGATGGCCTTTTCCGCGCTGGACCTTTAATCCAGGTTCAGCGCTGTCTCCTGCTAGCCGTTCTGCACTACACTCGAGTTCACCCCTGTTTCTATCTGTTTTTTGGTCAATTCTGCATGAATGGTCCCTCTAAGCTGTGGAGTCTTGTGAGCCAAATTTTTACTTTGTGAACTACCGACATTAAAGTTGTGAGCAAGAAATTTGACTACTGCATAAATTAGTTTGCTCTGGAGCCATCCTTCCTGAGCTTGGAGAAAAATGTGTGAGCCGGAGGCTGAAAAATGGCGAGCTAGCTCACACTCACTCATTTTAGAGGGAACACTGTTCTGGATTACGTTGTGGTCACCCCGGATTCGGACCGCCGTTGGCCCAGGGTACACGGATCCTTCTTTGCCGCGGTCTTTCCCTCGATCTGGAGTGGCCTGGGTGCAGATTTTGATCATACCTGCCCCTTTCCTGCCGTACCTAGCACAGACATCCCTGTTTGCAATGCAGAATTTATAACCCGGGGCAGGGAAGCAAATTGGAGTGGCACAAAATTAGTGCAGAATACAACAGTTAAGCAGAGGTAAAAGGTTAAGGTAAAGGTTCCCTTGCTCGAAAGCCAGTTGAATCCGACTCTAGGGTTGCGGGGCTCATCTCCGTTTCAAAGCCGAAGAGCCGGCGCTGTCCGAAGACGTTTCCGTGGTCATGTGGCCGGCATGACTAAGCACCCAGGCGCACGGAACGCTGTTACCTTCCCACCGAAGCTGTACCTATTTATCTACTTGCCATTTCTTGCTTTCGAACTGCTAGGTTGGCAGGAGCTGGAACTAGAGACGGGAGCTCACCCCGTCATGCGGCACTCTCGGATCTCGAACTGCTGAACTACTGACCTTCCACAGCCTGCAGTTCAGCGTCTTAACCACTTGAGCCACCGCAGCTCCAGAAGCAGAGATAACTGCTAGGTAAATGGCCGCGAGTCGAACACAGAGAAAACTTGGGGTGAGGCCCAGGAGCGGAAGGGGCCTGGGAGAGACGAAACCACCCCCTGCCGTCTTCCGTATTTGGGCAACGGTTCCCAGGTGACCTCTGTGAGAAGTCAGAAAGGCACCTTGTGATGGATCAGACCAATGCTCCCTCTAAGCTGTGGAGTCCCGTGGGCAAAAATTCCACTTTGTGAGCTCCTGGCATCAAAGTTGTGAGTGAGAGATTTGGCTGCTGTATATTTATGCCGCTGAGCCACAGCCCCTCTTGACAGCTCTCCAGGGTCTTGGGTGGAGGTTGCTCGGGAGCCATCCTTCCTGAGTGAAGACAAAAATGCGTGAGCCGGAGGCTAAAGAACTGTGAGCTGGCTCACACTAACTCAGCTGAGAGGGAACACTGGAATCAGACCAATGGCCCATTGATGAGCCCTGCGTTCAGTTTCTGACAGATACCACAGGCCCTGCAGGGTTCTGCTCTCCTCTCCTGTCTAATAGGTTTGTCACTGCCCGCCTTGCATGAATTTGTTTGGTCGCATCTCCAGGATCTCAGGCGGAGGTCTTCCACATCACCTCCTGCCTGGTCCTTTTTAACTGGAGATGCCAGGGACTGAACCTGGGACCTTCTGCATGCCAAGCAGATCCTCTGCCACTGAGAGACAGCCCCTCTTTACAGCTCTCCAGGGTCTCAGGCGGAGGTCTTTCCCATCACCTCCTGCCTGGTCCTTTTTAACCGGAGATACTGCCAGGGATTGAACCTGGGACCTTCTGCATGCCAAGCAGATGCTCTGCCACTGAGCCACAGCCCCTCTTTACTGCTCTCCAGGGTCTCAGGCGGAGATCTTTCCCATCACCTCCTGCCTGGTCCTTTTTAACTGGAGATGCTGCCAGGGATTGAACCTGGGACCTTCTGCATGCCAAGCAGAGGCTCTGCCGCTGAGCCACAGCCCCTCTTTACAGCTCTCCAGGGTCTCAGGCAGAGGTCTTCCACATCACCTCCTACCTGGTCCTGTTTAACTGGAGATGCTGCCAGGGATTGAACCTGGGACCTTCTGCAGGCCAAGCAGAGGCTCTGCCGCTGAGTCACTGCCCCTCTTTACAGCTCTCCAGGGTCTCAGGCAGAGGTCTTCCACATCACCTCCTACCTGGTCCTGTTTAACTGGAGATGCTGCCAGGGATTGAACCTGGGACCTTCTGCATGCCAAGCAGAGGCTCTGCTGCTGAGCCACAGCCCCTCTTTACAGCTCTCCAGGGTCTCAGGGGGAGGTCTTTCCCATCACCTCCTGCCTGGCCCTTTTTAACTGGAGATGCTGCCAGGGGTTGAACCTGGGACCTTCTGCGCGCCAAGCAGATGCTCTGCCACTGAGCCACAGCCGCACGATGGCCAACAACGCTTTGGAAATAAATAAACGGGGACAGGTAGAGATGGTCCCTGATGCACATACGGCCCGGTCCTCTCAGGGTTTGAGCACCTGAAGTTGGATCAGTCGGGAGAGGCTCCGGCCGACCTGCTTGCAAAGGCTTCTACCTCCTCCTTCGCTGCCGCTCCCTGGAATGCATCCTGCCCCCCCCCACACTCTTGGAAGGGTTGAAAGGCTTCCCGGGATAGGAGGGATGAAAGGGAATGTCGTTTCCAGGGAGATGTGGGCCCGCCTGTGAATAGAGAGCATAGCAACCGGTGCCGTGACAATTAGACCGGGCGGGGTGCGTGGTTTCGCCTGCTGTAGAGCTTGAAAGGTGAGTCTGCGGGGCCCGCAAAGCCAGGAGCCCTCCTGCATCCCGTTTCTACAGCAACGGGATGGAGCCGGCATCCGCTCCTCCGCCGTTCCCATTGTCCTTCCCAGCCTTCTCCCTTTGGGGGCTGTACATGGAGGAGGTGGGAGCAATGCATGTTCCTGTGGAGTTGGCCTGGCCAGGGAATTAGTTGCTCCCTTTCGGGCGCGCTCATTAAGGGCTTACCTTCCCCCCTACATCGTCGCTGCAAAGGAAATTTTCATCCCCCCCACAAATTGCAGAGATTTGATTTGTGGAAGATGCAGAATTTGCCTTTGCGGTCCTCTGGCTGAGAGAACTTTGGAAGAACATTCCTAACGCTGATTGCTGGAAAAGTATAGGGTGTAGAGAATAGAACTAGAGTCTGGGAGGCCCAGGTTCGAATCTCCCACTCTGCCATGGAAGCTTGCTGAGTGACCTCGTGGGCACTCGATGAAATTGCTGAGTGGTCAGGTTAGAACAGATAAAAGGAAGTATTTCTTCACCCAAAGAGTGATTCACACATGGAATTCACTGCCACAGGAGGTGGCGGCGGCTACAAGCATGGACAGTTTCAAGAGGGAATTGGATAAACATATGGAGCAGAAGTCCATCAGTGGCTATTAGCCACAAGGTATAGATAAGAACTCTCGGTCTGGGGCAGGTGATGCACTCTGTTCTTGGTGCTTGGGGGGGTCAACAGTGGGAAGGCTTCTGGTGTCCTGGCTTCACTGGTGGACCTCCTGATGGCACCTGGCATTTTTGCCCGCTATGTGACAGAGTGTTGGACTGGATGGACCGTCAGCCTGATCCAACATTGGCTTCTCTTATGTTCTCTTATGTTCTTATGACCTTGAGCCAGTCATACCCACTCAGCCTAACCTACCTCACAGGGTCGTTGCAAGGGTGCAGTGGAGGAGACTGAGAGCCAGTTTGGTGTAGTAGTTAAGTGCGCGGACTCTAATCTGGGAGAACCGGGTTTGATTCCCTGCTCCTCCACTTGCAGCTGCTGCATAGTTCTCTCAGAGCTGTTCTCAAAAGAGCATTTCTCAGTCAGAGCTCTCTCAGCCCCACCTCCCTCACAGGGTGTCAGTCATGGGGAGGGGAAGGGAAAGGAGTTTGTAAGCCGCTCTGAGACTCTGAGTGAAGGGCAGGGTATAAATCCTCTGGCTCTAATCTTTGAGATGTCCTGGAGTATTGGTGTTGTGCTGGAAGACTGGAGAAGAGCCAAATGTTGTCCCGATCTTCAAGAAGGGAAAAAAGACGGACCCGGGAAATTACAGGCCTGTCAGCTTGACATCCATACCTGGGAGAATTCTAGAGCAGATTATCAAACGTTCTGTCTGTGAGCACCTTGACTGGAATGAGTTACTTGGTAGTAGCCAGCATGGTTTTATCGAGAATAAGTCATGCCAGACCAACCTTATCTCCTTTTTTGACAGAATTACTAATATGGTTGACTCTGGCAATCCTGTGGACGTAGTGTATCTAGATTTCAGTAAAGCATTTGGCAGAGTTTCTCATTATATCCTTGAGGATAAGCTGGTTAAGTGTGGGCTGGATGGTGCAACCGTTGGATGGATTCATGGTTGGTTGAAAAATCGTACCCAACGAGTGCTCGTAAATGGCTCTGCGTCTATGTGGAGGGAAGTCTCGAGTGGAGTGCCAAAGGGCTTGGTCCTGGGCCTGGCGTTGTTCAATGTTTTTATAAATGACCTGGAGGAAGACATAGAGGGGATGCTTATCTGATTTGCAGATGACACAAAGCTGGGTGGGACTGCTAACTTTGAAGAAGACAGAGTCAGGATTCAAAATGATCTAGATAGGCTGGAACAGTGCGTTGAGGCAAATAAAATGAAATTCAATAGAGATAAGTGCAAAGTCCTACACTCAGGTACAAAAAATCAAAGGCACAGATATAGAATGGGAGGGACTTGGCTTGACAGCAGCACAGGTGAAAGGGATCTGGGTGTTCTGGTTGATCACAAGCTAAACATGAGCCTGCAGTGCGATATGGCTGTGAAGAAAGCGAATGCAATCTTAGGATGCATTAGCAGAAGCCTTGTGTCCAGATCATGGGAGGTGGTCGTTCCGCTCTGTTCTGCAATGGTCAGGCCTCAGCCTGGAGTCCTGTGTCCAGTTCTGGGCACCACACTTTAGGAAGGATGTTGACAAGCTCAAGCATGTCCAGAAGAGAGCTACCAGGATGGTGAGAGGGTTGAAATCCAAGTCTTAGGAGGAAAGGCTGAAAGAGTTG
This sequence comes from Gekko gecko, assembly GCA_029375565.1. NCBI lineage: Eukaryota > Metazoa > Chordata > Lepidosauria > Squamata > Gekkonidae > Gekko > Gekko gecko. The sequence goes on from JAPDNY010000009.1 coordinate 67,001,373, forward strand.
GGTATGTTTAGCCTGGGAAAGAGAAGGCTTAGCGGGGACATGATTGCTGTCTTCAAGTATTTGAAGGGCTGTCATGTAGAAGATGGAGCAGATCTATTCTCTCTTGCTCTGGATTGCAAGACTAGATCTAATGGGTGGAAATGACAAGGGAGTTGATACTGGCTAGATATCAGGAGAAACTTCCTAACTGTCAGAGTGGTTGAGCAGTGAGACAGGCTGCCTCGGGAGGTGGTGGATGCTCCTTCGCTGGACGTTTTCAAGCAGAGGCTGGACAACCATCTTCCAGGTATGTTGTAGGGCTATCTTTCGGCTACACTCCTGCAGAGTGCAGGGAGTTGGACTAGATGACCTTCAAGGTCCCTTCCAACTCTAACGTTCTATGATTGTATGATTCTATCCAGTCTCTTCTTCTTATGATGTGAGCTGCTTTGGGTGCCCTTTGGGGAGAAAGAAAAGGTAGAAAGGAAGTAAAGGTAAAAAACAAATAATGAATAACATGGCCTCTTTCCCCCTAAAAACAATTCACGTCCTATGTACATTTCTCTGACTGTCTTTACGATGAATTCTTTAAAAAAAAAATGAAAGAAAGTTGAAGGGCGGGTGTGGGCGGGCGCACCTCTCAAACTCAAACTTCAAATCTGCCACTGATGCTTCTGTTGTCGTTTCGTTGATGGAATATCGTAACAGCAAAAGCATTGTGTAACGAGCAATGATATAATCTCAAATCAACTCCAACATTTTCGTGGGTTTTTTTTCCCCTTCCAGTCTATTGGTTTTGGTGTAGTGGTTTAGTGTGCGGACCCTGCTCTGCGAGAACCGGGTTTGGTTCCCCAGTCCTCCCCTTGCACCTGCTGGATGACCTTGGGCAAGCCACAGTTCTCTCAGAGCTGTTCTTGAAAGGGCAGTTCTTGAAAGAGCTCTCTCAGCCCCGCCTACCTCACAGGGTGTCTGTTGTGGGGAGGGGAAGGGAAAGGAGTTTGTGCGCCGCTCTGAGGCACCTTTGGGTAGTGAAGGGTGGGGTATAAATCCAATCTCTTCTCTTCTTCTTCTATAAAGCTCATTTATTATTACACAATCACAGTCATTGCAATGTAAATTAGATACAAAACATTCCCAAAAAATATCAGCAGAGTGCACAAGGCACGTGGCACGATGGAGATACCTGGGTGTGGGAATATGCTATCTTGGCAAACTGATACGTGTCCTTTATGGTGAAGGGACTCCATTTTAGACAGGGTAGAGCAGACGCGGGATTCTAACCTAGCCTAACCAACTAGGACGGGGGTGTCAAGCATAAGGCCCGGGGGCCGGATCCGGCCCCTCCAGGGCTCTTATGCGGCCCACAAGCAACCGGTGCAAGGGCGGAAGTGCATTGACCCTGCTTAGCTTCCAAAATCTGACGGGATCAGAATCTAGCATGCTGCCTTCCCTTCCCGGCCTTTGTCTTTCCTTTCTTTTGCTGCCCGTGCCTTCCCGACCCGTTTCTACCCTTTGTCAGCCAACCTCTGATCATTCTCGCTGTTCTGTCCCCGTCCGTGCAGCACATGGGCATGCGGTCACCTGCAAACATTTTGTTCCGGCTCTCCCTCCCTGTCTGACGTTCGTTCTTGACTGCTGCTTTGCGCTGGATCCACGTAGCTGTGGTGGCTTATCCAGAGTTCTCTGGGGACTCAGGCTGAGAATCTGTCCCAGCCTTGCCTGGCGTCTGTAACTGGAGGTGTCAGCATCAGTGTTCCCTCTAAGCTGAGTTAGTGTGGGCTAGCTCACAGTTTTTTTAGCCTCCAGCTCACAGATTTTTGTCTTAGTTCAGGAAGGATGGCTCCAGGACAAACCAATTCATGCAGTAGCCAAATCGTTCGCTCACGACTGTAATGCCAGTAGCTCATAAAGTAGAACTTTTGTTCACAAGACTCCACAGCTTAGAAGGGAGCATTGGTCAGGATTCGAATTGGGGGCTTCCTGCATTCCAAGGAGATGCACGACCATTGAGCTACAGGGACACCCCCCTCACTTCCCTCACTTGCAGAGCCATGAAAGAGAGCTTAGCGGCCTCCTCATGCGAGAATCCTAGAATTTCTACTCGGCGCAGCGGTCGAGACCAACGTTTTTGCCCTGCTGAGGAAGACGGCAATTTGTTTGCACCCTCCTGGTTGGAGAAAGAGAGAGCGCTCTTTGGCTGATCTCAGAAGCTAAGCAGGGCCGACCCTGGTTAGTACTTGCGTGGGAGACTGATGCACACAACAGTGCCCTGGGTGACCCCTTGGCCGAAATGGAATCGCACCGTCGGAGCCCAGCGAGTTAGAAGAATATCTGTTTATTGCAATTAAAACGGGAGATAACAGGGCGGGCACTTAGCAACACCAAGCTGTATTCTGGTTTAACCAGGAAGGGCAAGAGGGTCTTATACCCCAAATGACATCAGATATAATTTACCCATTCAAAAACCTTTTAATTGGCACCAAGCAGTTAACATCATAAAAGCATCATTTGACTCTGAACCTCACGATTGGTCTCTCCCGATAACTGGTCATATATGTCAGTGATTACATTTGTTTATCTGTTTTTTGAAACAATGGGAAACGTTAGAGAACTCTGGGAGCCTTTCGGGCCTCGCTTATGGAGAACTAGAAGTAGAGAAGAAGAGAGAAGAGATTGGATTTATACCCTGCCCTTCACTTGGAGTCTCAGAGCGGCTTACAAACTCCTTTCCCTTCCCCTCCCCGCAACAGACACCCTGTGAGGTTGGTGGGGCTGAGAGAGCTCTGACAGAAACTGCTCTTTCAGGAACAGCTGTGCCAGAGCTTGTGACTGACCCAAGGTCACATCAGCAGCTGCAAGTGGAGGAGTGGGGGAATCAAACCCGGTTCTCCCAGATTAGAGTCTGCACCCTTAACCACTACACCAAACTAACTGATAAGGACTATGATTCACATTAAACTTGGCTCTTGGCATCCTTGCAACTCCTAATTCCACCTACAAAGGCTTCTAATAATACGTTTACTTAATATTTTATTTATTTATTTATTATTAGATTTATAGTCCGCCCTCCCTGCAAGCAGCTTCTTATACCAAAAAATGCAATTATAAAATATATATATGTTCTGCTATAAATCTCTCTATTCTGAAGATTCCAGGTTACATGCCAAGATCTGAATCTATTATGATTCAGCTTTCAAAGGCACAGTGACAGCTGTCAGTATATATATATGTCAGAAAGCACATTCAGAAATCACATTCTTTTCCCCTTGTCCTACAAGACCACCGACGAAGTCCACGGTCGCTGCACAGAGGCGGGCGAAAGGCCAGCCACCTCCGAATGTCTCTGTCCTGACCTGGCTGGCCTAGGTTAGTTCAGTCTCATCAGGTCTCAGAAGCGAAGCAGAGTCGGCCCTAGATAGTACTTGAATGGGAGATCAGCAAGGAAGTCCAGGGCTGGGATGCAGAGGCAGGGAATGGCCAACCACCTCTGAACGGCTCTCGCCTTGTGGGGTTGCCATCGGTTGGGTGTGACTTGATGGGTCTTCCCACCACCATAACAGGCTGTCTTGACCTGGATAGCTCAGGTTAACTCGAACTCATCAGATCTCCAAAGCTCAACAGAGTCGGCCCTGGTTAGCTCTTGGGATGGAGACCACCAAGAAAGTCCAGGGCTGCCACACAGAAGCAGGCAATGCAAGCCACTCCTGTGTGTTTGTTGCCAAGAAGAAGAAGAAGAAGAAGAAGAAGAAGAAGAAGAAGAAGAAGAAGAAGAAGAAGAGATTGGATTTATACCCTGCCCTTCACTTGGAGTCTCAGAGCGGCTCACAAACTCCTTTCCCTTCCCCTCCCCACAACAGACACCCTGTGAGGTAGGTGGGGCTGAGGGAGCTCTTTTGAGAACTGCTCTTTCAAGGACAGCTCTGACAGAACTATGGCTTGCCCAAGGTCATCCAGCAGCTGCAAGTGGAGGAGTGGGGAGTCAAACCCAGTTCTCCTAGATTAGAGTCTGCACACTTAACCACGACACCAGACTGGACCTAGGTGGCCCAGGCTTAGCCCAGTCTCATTGGATCTTGGAAGCTAAGCAAGTTGGTCCTGGTTTGTATTCGGAGGTGAGACCACCAAGGAAGTCCAGGGTGAGGGTCGCAATGCAGAGGCAGGCAATGGCAAACAGCCTCTGAACATCTCTTGCCTTGAAAACCCTAAGAGGTTGCCATAAGTCGACTGGATGGTAAAAAACAAAACAGAACAACGAAAAGGAACATCCAGTGGCGCGCGCATTGCTAGGAACACCACTCTGTATTCCCACCTTGAGGCAAGCTGGTGGCAGCGACGGGTGGGGAGGATAACAGGACCGTGGCTTGAAATGTCCAGTGTTTGCTTTCCAGCCTGCTGTCTGCTTCTGGCTTGCATTTTGGAACCCCTGGGACACAGGAAGTGCCTTTCCTGGCAGCTATTTCCAGAGCATTTTTCCGAGCTGAGATTGCTGCGAAGTCTCCCCTCCTTGTTGCGTCTCAACTGCCCCCCCCCTTCAAAGAGCCGGGCCCTCTTTGGTTTCACTCCCGCTCCTTCTTTTCCAGCATCAAAAGCAATCAGCCTCAGCGTGGCGTCCGTAATCAATAAAAGGACAAAGGCGAAGCAGCCCACTTGGGGGGTGGAAGGCTTTCATTTTCTGTCTGGCCCTGTTGCTCTCTCCGCACTTGAAAGAAATCCCAGATCAAAAGTGGCTGATGCTTTTCCTGGGGCGCTCCGTTCCTTCCCCACCCCCCGTGCAAAATGGAGGTTTGTGTGTTTGTGTGGATGCACCCTTTTGCCCTCCACGAGCACCCTTTTGCCCTCACTCGCTTGGTTCACGCTCACACTCATTTTGCTCACACTCATTCGTTTGGTTCATGCTCATGCCGCTCTGTGCTCATACTAGTCTCCGGGCTTTTCATTTTCCAAGAGAGAGAGAAGGTTTGTCTTCCCCCACCTGCCTCCCCTAAAAGCAAACGGCCTTTGCCCGTCGATCAGCCGCTTCCCCGAGCTGTGCAGGCAGGCTAATAATACCCGGTAAATCAGAAGGATGTAGGCGGGCGGATGGGGGCCGTCTGTTCTGCAGAGGGGAGGGTAATCACGTCTGGGAGGGGGAGGGCTCTGCCAGCTTGCTGGCACTCAAGAGACGAGGGAGAGAGAAAGAGCGGTGCGCGAGAAGAGCCATAGCAACATGCCGGCACACTTCCCGGGCGCCGCCTCTCCCCATTGGCTTATGCGGCTCTCACAGCCCTATGAACACGCATGGTCTGGGGGAACGGTGTCTCGGTCTAAAGGGAAGCACGGATGCTCTTCCCTTGCCATGCGGCGGGGCTGAGCGCAGTGTCAGCTAACTGGATCAAAGAAGCGAAACAGGCGCTGACGTTTCCTTGAGGTGTTGCATGGTGGGTCTGGCGGATGGCAGTCCTGTTGTGAGACCTCCGGGTTCCAGTTGGGTTCTGCGAAGGAATGTGATCTGCCCCGTTCTCGTGGATGGTGGGGGTGGCCCAGGCCTTCAAGTCACTGCTAAGCTATGGCAATCCCGTAGGGTTTTCCAGGCAAAGAGGTGGTTTGCCATAAGCCCTGCGGTGGCTCAGTGGCTAAGACGCTGAACCGCAGACCAGAAGGTCGGTAGTTCGGCAGTTCGAGACCCGAGTGCCGTGTGATAGAGTGAGCCCCCGTCTCTGGTCCCAGCTCCTGACAACCTAGCAGTTCGACAGCAAGAAATTGCAAATAGATAAAATAAGGTACCGCTTCAGTGGGGAAGGTAACAGCGTTCTGTGCGCCTCGGCATCTAGTCATGCCGGCCACGTGACCACGGAGATGTCTTCGGACAGCGCTGGCTCTTCGGCTTGGAAACGGGAGATGAGCGCCTCACCCCTAGAGTCGGATTCAACTGGCTTTCGAGCAAGGGAATCCTTTACCTTTTACCTTTACTTACCTCTGCATAGCAACCCTGGACTCCCACCCGAGCCCTTCTCAGGGCGGACCCTGATTAACTTTCAAGATCTGAAGAGATCAGGTTAGCCCAAGCCACCCAGGTTGGGCCATTTACATGTTTGTCGGCCCTTACATGTTAACATAGGAGCTGCGGTGGCTCAAGTGGTTAAGACGCTGAACTGTAGGCTGTGGAAGGTCAGCAGTTCAATACCCGGGTGCCGCATGACGGGGTGAGCTCCTGTCTCTGGCCCCAGCTCCTGCCAACCTAGCAGTTTGAAAGCAAGAAATTGCAAGTAGATAAATAGGTACCACTTCGGTGGGAAGGGAACAGCGTTCCGTGCGCCTTGGTGTTTAGTCATGACGGCCACATGACCACGGAAACGTCTTCAGACAGCGCTGGCTCTTCAGCTTGGAAACAGAGATGAGCACCGCAACCCTAGAGTCGGATTCGACTGGCTTTACCTTTACCTTTTACATGTTAACATAGAATGAACCTCTGGGAAGAGGTGTCCATGGCCTCAGTTTGGTGTGCTGGCTAGGAGCGGAGACTGTAATCTGGGAGAACCGGGTTTGATTCCCCACTCCTCCACATGCAGCTGCTGGTGTGACCTTGGGTCAGACGCATGTTCTCTCAGAGGTGTTCTCTCGGGAGCAGTCCTTGGGAGACCTCTCTCAGCCCCACCTACCTCACAGGGTGTCAGTTGTGGGGAGGGGAAGGGAAAAGGAGTTTGTAAGCTGCTCTGAGACTCCTTTGGGGAGCGAAGGGTGGGGTATAAACCCAACCTCTTTTTCCTCTTGTGACTCTAATCTGGGAGAACCGGGTTTGATTCCCCACTCCTCCACTTGCAGCTGCTGGTGTGACCTTGGGTCAGTCACAGGTTCTGGCACAGCTGTTCCTGAAAGAGCAGTTTGTGTCAGAGCTCTCTCAGCCCCACCTACCTCAGAGGGTGTCTGTTGGGGGAGGGGAAGGGAAGGGAGTTTGTAAGCCGCTCTGAGACTCCAAGTGAAGGGCGGGGTATAGATCCAATCTCTTCTTCTTCTTCTTCTCTTCATCCGTGTGATGTTTCACAGAGGTGACCTTCGAGGTCAAGTGTGAGAAACGTGGCAGCATGCGACACTCACTGTGTTCACCATGGTTATGATGGTAAATCGATCCTGCCAACCAAACAGCACAGGTGTTTTACACCTTACGTAGGAGAGACTCTTGTGTTGCCGAGTAACTGCGAGTCCTCGGATCTGGAAAGCTTGTGGTACTTCTCTGCTGCAGGGAGAGAGGCGTTCTTGCCCTTTGTGTGCGTGTATTGCTCGCTGGAGCAGATATAAATTCTGCAGGGCAAAAATGAAGGGGGTGGAGTGGGGTGGGGCTGGTTCCCAGGTTTAGGGGGACCCTGGAGAGAGAGTGTGCCTCGGGGCCCTTTCCCTATCTCTGCTCATCACCAGCCCCCGAACCTGTGTTCCTCTTCCTGCTCACCAGCCCTCCCACGGGGTAGCACATGTGTCTGGGAGTGTGGGTAGTGGGGAAGACGCAGACGACGAAGAAGAAATCGGATAGAATCATAGAATGTTAGAGTTGGAAGGGACCTTGCAGGTCATCTAGTCCAACCCCCCGCACTCTGCAGGAGCGCAGCCAAAAGGTAGCCCTACAACTTACCCAAAAGATGGTCATCCAGCCTCCACTTAAAAACGTCCAGGGAAGGAGCATCCACCATCTCCTGAGGCAGACTGTTCCACTGCTCAAGCACTCTGACAGTTAGGAAGTTCCTCCTGATATCTAGCTGGTAACGACTCCCTTGTAATTTCCACCCATTAGACCTAGTCTTGCAATCCGGAGCAAGAGAGAAGAGATCTGCTCCATCTTCTACATGACAGCCCTTCAAATATTCGAAGACTGCAGTCATGTCCCCTCTAAGCCTTCTCTTTTCCCAGGCTAAACATACCCAACTCTTTCAGCCTTTCCCTGTAAGACTTGGATTCCAACCCTCTCACCATCCTGGTCGCCCTCTTCTGGACACGCTCGAGCTTGTCGACATCCTTCCTAAAGTGTGGTGCCCAAAACTGGACACAGGACTCCAGGTGAGGCCTGACCATAGCAGAATAGAGCGGAACGACCACCTCCCGTGATCTGGACACAAGGCTTCTATTAATGCATCCTAAGATTGCATTAGCTTTCTTCGCAGCCACATCGCACTGCAGGCTCATGTTGAGCTTGTGATCAACCTGAACACCCAGATCCCTTTCACATGTGCTGCTGTCAGGCCAGGTCCCTCCCATTCTATATCTGTGCCTTTGATTTTTTGTACCTAATTATACCCCACCCTTCACTCGGAGTCTCAGAGCGGCTTACAAACTCCTTTCCCTTCCCCTCCCCGCAACAGACACCCTGTGAGGTAGGTGGGGCTGAGAGAGCTCTGACAGAAACTGCTCTTTTGAGAACAGCTCCAAGGGAACTGTGACTGACCCAAGGTCACACCAGCAGCTGCATGTGGAGGAGTGGGGAATGAAACCCCGTTCTCTCAGATTAGAGTCTGCACTCCTAACCACTGCACCAGACTGGCTTTTGAAGAGCCCTCAAAAACTGCCATCAGGGCACATGGGATAGTGGCACACGGGTAGGGAGTTCTTGGAAGTCGGCCCTACCAGAAGCCGTGGGCCCTGGTAGCTGCCTCACTGCAGGGTGCTGATGCCAGCCGTGGGGTGAGGGGTCTACTCTAGTCTGGGGCGGAGCCCTTGGATCCGCTGTCCTCCGGCCATTTGAGCCTTCCTGGCATAATAAGGAAAGTGCCTCTGCTTGCGGGATGAGTAGAGAGAGCCAGTTTGGTGTAGTAATTAGGAGCATGGACTCGGATTTGGGAGAACCGGGTTTGATTCCCCACTCCTCCACATGCAGCCGCTGGCGTGACCTTGGGTCGGTCACAAGTTCCTTCAGAGCTGTTCTCTCAGGGGCAGTCCTCGAGAGAGCTCTCTCAGCCCCACCTACCTCACAGGCAGTGCTGCCTCTTGAGTTTGGTGGAGTGGGTTGATGTAGTCCTGTGAGCAAAAATTCTACTTTGTGAGCGACTGGCATTAAAGTTGTGAGCAACTGCATAAATTAGTTTGCTCTGGAGCCGTCCTTCCTGATGCTAAGACGAAAATGTGTGAGCCGGAGGCTAAAAAAACTGTAAGCTAGCTCAGACTGACTCAGCTTAGAGGGAACACTGCTCCCAGGGTGTCTGTTGTGGGGAGGGGAAGGGAAAGGAGTTTGTAAGCCGCTCTGAGACTCCTTTGGGTAGTGAAGGGCGGGGTATAAATCCAGTCTCTTCTATTCTTCTCTCCTTCTCTCAGAGCTGTTCTCTCAGGAGCAGTCCTCGAAAGAGCTCTCTCAGCCCCACTTACCTCACAGGGTGTCTGTTGTGGGGAGGGGAAGGGAAAGGAGTTTGTAAGCCGCTCTGATACGCCTTTGGGTAGTGAAGGGCGGGGTATAAATCCAGTCTCTTCTTCTACCTCACAGGGTGTCTGTTGTGGGGAGGGGAAGGGAGAGGAGTTTGTAAGCCGCTCTTAGACTCCTTTGGGTAGTGAAGGGCGGGGTATAAATCCAGTCTCTTCTATTCTTCTCTCCTTCTCTCAGAGCTGTTCTCTCAGGAGCAGTCCTCGAAAGAGCTCTCTCAGCCCCACCTACCTCACAGGGTGTCTGTTGTGGAGAGGGGCAGGGAAAGAAGTTTGTAAGCCGCTCTGAGACTCCTTTGGTTAGTGAAGGGCAGGGTATAAATCCAATCTCTTCTTCTACCTCACAGGGTGTCTGTTGTGGGGAGGGGAAGGGAGAGGAGTTTGTAAGCCGCTCTTAGACTCCTTTGGGTAGTGAAGGGCGGGGTATAAATCCAGTCTCTTCTATTCTTCTCTCCTTCTCTCAGAGCTGTTCTCTCAGGAGCAGTCCTCGAAAGAGCTCTCTCAGCCCCACTTACCTCACAGGGTGTCTGTTGTGGGGAGGGGAAGGGAAAGGAGATGGTAAGCCGTTCTGAGACTCCTTTGGGTAGTGAAGGGCGGGGGGTTTAAATCCAATCTCTTCTTCTCTAGGCATCAGCCAACCTGGGTGTGTGTGTGTGTGGGGGGAGACTGTGTTCCTGGGCCGTCTGCAGGCTTTGTTTGACTGCTGTGCCAAAAACCCCTTTCGCAACTCGTCAGCTTGTTTGCTTAGTTTGGAGGTACCGGAGTTCCGGTGATGGTTTCAGAGGACATCCGTGCCCGTCTGCAATAGATTTTATTCCAGCAGCATCTCGGAGACCAACCAAGTTTGCGGGGCACGACCTTTACAGAGTCGACGCTCCCTTCGTCGAAGGAAGCTCTGGCTCTCGAACGTTCGTATCCCGAAAATCTTGTTGGTCTCTGAAGACGCCGCTGGGCTGGAATCCCGGAACGATGAAGCCAGCTGTCTTAAATCTAAATGAATGGCTCCAAGCGGCCTTTCCCCCTGGGGCGATTGAAAGGGCTCCGTTCCAAGAGCTGGTCCCCCCCTCTGTGCAACAGCTCTCAGCATCCACCACGGGCAACTGCGAAGGCGTTCCAATTATGGCTGTGTGTCCGTCCCCCCCCACTTGTAGAGGATTGGCTGAGCGGAGCTTTCTGACTTGCAAGCCCACCCCCTTCCCACCTGGAGCCTGCTTCAGTAGCACGCCAGAGCCGGATCTGTGCATGCCCAGCCAGTTCCCTTGGGTGGCCGCTCCTGCCCGCCGTTCTCCTGTTGTGGCTGAAGTCCCCGCTAGCCTGAAGGGGCCTGCTAAGGCCCGGCAGGCCAAGGGGTGCGTCTGGCAGAGCGGCAGGTGGCTGTCTGGCTGGCTGGCCAGGCAGTGGAATTCCCTGGCTTAATTGGCAGAGAGCTCAGTAGGGAAAGCTCGTCTTCGCCGAACTCTGGAGTCGAATGGAGAAGGCTCGAAGCCCTGTCTGTGACCCTTCCCCCGGACGAGGTAGCCCAGGTAGTGCTGCGTGTGCTGGATCCAGGGTGCATTTGGGCATTTGGTAGAATGGAGGTGGCTAGAAGCCCCGGCTGTTGATCCTTCCCCCGGACAAGGCGGCTGAAGTAGGAGTGCGTGTGCCGGAGCCGTGCTGCGTTGGGGCGTTTGATAGGTGCAGGGTGAACCAGAGGAGCAGAGGCTGAAATCTGTGGCTGTCGGCAGAGACGCTTCTGGAGGCGTTGCTCAGAAGAGTGCCTGACCGATTCCCCACAATCAGCTGTGCCGCCCTCTCTCTCCCGTTTGCCCCGGTTGCATTGGTCAGTTTCACACTGTTTGCTGCGTGGCTGCATTTTGACCGATTTCCCCCACGTATTCTCGATCCTCATTTTTTGAGATCAAGAAGATGCGGGGGAGGGGGGGTGGGGGGAGCTACAAGTCAAAATGCAGCTGTGCAGCAAAAAGTGTGAAATTGACCAATGCAACCAGGGCAAATGGAAGAGCAAGGGCGGCACAGCTGCTTGTGAGGAATCGGTCTCTGTGTATCGGGGGCTGAGAACGTGGGGTGCATGAACTTGGGAGTCCATTCACTGGGTATCCTCAGGCAAGCCGATGTATCTCAGCCTTAGGGCTCCAGATCTTCTCTCGGTCTCCTCCCCCTTCTCCCCTCCCCCAGCCTTCGGTTTGGAGCAATGTTTCTTCTAAGCTGAAGAGTCTTGTGAGCAAAAATTCTACTTTGTGAGCTCCTGGCATTAAAGTTGTGAGCAGGCGATTTGGCTATTGCATAAATCAGTTTGTTCTGGAGCCAGCCTTCCTGCGCTAAGACAAAAACGTGTGAGCAGGAGGCTAAAAAACTGTGAGCTAGCTCACACTAACTCAGCTTAGAGGGAACACTGGTTTGAGGATATTACCTTGCTTCACAGGATGACTACTGGGTGGTTGTGAGAGAGGTAAGGGTCCCTATCCAACAGTGTGTTTATATCTGTTTTGCCAAGGGTGGCTCTAGGTTCCTTCTTCCGCCTCTCTTTCTCCCCCTGAAAACCCCCTCCCCATATTCTTAAAAGTCCAGCCTTTGCCCAGACATTTTCTAGGACTGAAGCTAGGAAGCTTGCCTTGGTGCAAGACTGCTGGGGAAATAGTCCTAGTATTTAAGCCCGAACCTTTCCGTGGCTTGTGCTTTTTCCTTCGTCTTTCGTCCACTGCGGATACTGCCTTGAAAGCTAGGGGTGGGCAGTGTTTGTAAGGCATACCAATGGCTCTTGGCTGGGTAGGTGGGCATTGGGGTCTTCACTGCACCCCGAGGCTTGCCCCCCCGGTCTGGTGAGGTCATCCAGTAGGTTGCTGGTTTGCCTGCGTCGGAACTGGCGCACGCAGGTTTGGCAGCTGACAGATTGGAGGCACGCAGAAAATAGATGCTCAGCCCTGCCAGATAACTGAGGAATGGGGGGAAAGACCCCAGTGCTACCCTTATATAGTAGAGGGGAGTTTGTGAATTTGGGGGGGGGGGCTTTTGGGAAACCTGCAAGCCAAAGTGCGGTTGAGTTCCTTCCCTCTCCCCGCAAATAAGGAATCCAAGCTAACATTAAAGGGTTGGCTGATGGCCATTGGGTTGATGAATCTCGTGGAACATATGTCCGAGGTCTGGATATCAGATGCACGGAGGTCATAGATATACTTGTATATAAAAAAAGTACCTTCTTTGGAGTGCAGTTTTTATGCTTTTTTTTTTTTTAACTTGTGACTTGGGCAGAGGCGTGCAGCAATGATATTGCATCCTAGGGGGGTGGATTAAAAAAATTTAGAGCTGCCGTTCTAGCCATAGATCTCCGCAGCCAGAGCCAAGCCCTGCCTTTCCTCCCCCGCCCTTGCAGGCTTCCAAATATCCCTTTGCAACCACGCCGCCCACCTGCGTAGCAGCTGTTCTGTGCCAAAGACGCCTTCTTCTGTCTTTCTTATGCACGTTGTAATGCTCACCTATGTGATTAATTTCCCCCCCTAAGTTTCCTGCTCTGCTGCATGAGACAACACAGTCCATTTCTTTATGGTGAAAGAATTAAAAACAAGGCATCCAGTGAGATTTTCACGGGAGCCGGACTGTGTGCTGGTTGGCCCCGTTATGTGCCCTCTGAAGCTGGGGCACATGGGGCCAGGTAGGGAAGGTACAGTAATACCTGGAAAGAGCCCAGGGCTTCCCTGGGCCGGGTGACCCTACCTGCTGTAACTCAGTGCTGCCGACGCATAATCTCTGTAAACTGTAATATTTCTGGGTCTGCGGGAAGGTTAACAGAAGGGGGAATGGATTAAAACAACTTTAATATGAAGAACAGGGAGCTGCGGTGGCTCAAGTGGTTAAGAAGCTGAACTGCAGGCTGTGGAAGGTCAGTAGTTCAGCAGTTCGAGACCCGAGAGGGCCGCATAATGGAGTGAGCTCCCGTCTCTAGTTCCAGCTCCTGCCAACCTAGCAGTTTGAAAGCAAGAAATTGCAAGTAGATAGATACCACTTCGGTGGGAAGGTAACAGCGTTCTGTGCGCCTTGGTGTTTAGTCATGCTGGCCACATGACCATGGAAACGTCTTTGGACAGCGCTGGCTCTTCGGCTTTGAAACGGAGATGAGCACCGCAACCCTAGAATCGGATTCGACTGGCTTTCGAGCAAGGGAACCTTTACCTTTACCTTTAATATGAAGAGCAATGAAAGTATCTGTAAATAAGAATCAAAAAACCTGCTTGGGGCCAGCTGGGCCAGTCGTGTGGATCTCTGCTTTCGTCATCAGCAGTAAAAAGTAGGAAGCTTGAGCCAGTTTGGTGTCGTGGTGAAGTGCGCGGACTCTAATCTGGGCGAACAGGGTTTGATTCCCTGCTTCGCCACTTGCAGCTGCTGGATGACCTTGGGCAAGCCGTAGTTCTGTCAGAGCTGTCCTTGAAAGGGCAGTCCTCGAAAGAGCTCTCTCAGCCCCACTTACCTCCTGGGGTGTCTGTTGTGGGGAGGGGAAGGGAAAGGAGTTTGTAAGACGCTCTGAGACTCCCTTGGGTAGTGAAGGGCGGGGTATCAATCCAATCTCTTCTTCTTCTCTTCTTTACTAGCAGAGGCACCTACCAGTGGCAGAAGGCGCCTTCCCTGCTGGTACAAAATGCTCAGAACCGGAAGGCTCCTTCTGCCGGTGAGAAGCCGTCCTTGCTAGCCAAACGGATCCAACTCCGTGGGCTGGAGCAGCTGTCGAACGCAGGAGGGGCGTGAAGCCGTCTTTGCCCTTTCCGCACTCAAGACCGCCCTCCCTCAGTTGCCTCCTCCCTCCCCACAGCCGCAGGAAAGGAGACGGGAACCCTGTGGTATCTCTCTCCCCCCACCTCATGCTGGTTTGGAAGCAGCGTGGGGGTGTTGCTTGGAACGGGCCAGCAGTAGGAGGGAGGAGGTTTAAGTGTCCCCTTCTCTACCCAGCCCTTGTCTGCTCCAAGTCAGGGCTGCTTTCTGACTTTGAAAATTAAAAAAGGAAAAGAAAGCTGCCAGGAAACTGCTCACCCAACTCCTGTGTAACGTGTACTTTGGTGCTGTTTTCGGAAGACCGTCATAGAAAAATGTACAAGAAGAAGAAGAGGAGGAGGAGGTTGGATTTATACCCCGCCCTTCACTTGGAGTCTCAGAGTGGCTTACAAACTCCTTCCCCTTCCCCTCCCCACAACAGACACACCCTGTAAGGTAGGTGGGGCTGAGAGAGCTCTTTTGAGAACTGCTCCTGAGAGAACAGCTCTGAAAGAACTTGTGACTGGCCCAAGGTCACACCAGCAGCTGCGTGTGGAGGAGCGGGGAATCAGACCTGGTTCTCCCAGATTAGAGTCCGCGCTCTTAACCATTCCACCAAACTGGCAGAAGAAGGAGAAGTAGAAGAAGGAGAGGAGGAGGAGGAGGAGGAGATTGGATTTATACCCCGCACTTCACTCGGTATCTCAGAGCGGCTTACAAACTCCTTCCCCTTCCCCTCCCCACAACAGGCACCCTGTGAGCAATGCTCCCTCTAAGCTGAGTTAGTGTGAGCTAGCTCACAGGTTTTTTAGGCTCCAGCTCACAGATTTTTGTCTTCACTCAGGAAGGATGGCTCCAGAGCAGTGTTCCCGCTAAGCTGAGTTAGTGTGAGCTGGCTCACAGTTTTTTAGCCTCCAGCTCAAAGATTTTTGTCTTCGCTCAGGACAGGCTCGTAGCCAGGATTTTTAAATTCAGGGGGCATTTAAATTTCTTAGGGGGCACTGGCTAATCAAATTAATCCAGGGGAGAAGGCCATGATGCCCTGGGCTGGATGGGAAGTCGGGGGGGGGGGCCTTGCCAGCAACTTGGGGGGCCTAGCCCCGAGATGTCCCACTGTAGCTATGGGCCTGGCTCAGGAAAAATGGCTCCAGAGCAAACTAATTTATGCAGTAGCCAAATAGTTTGCTCATAACTTTAATGCCAGTAATTCACAATTTTTGCTCACAAGACTCCACGCTTTAGAGGGAACATTGCCTGTGAGGTTGGTGGGGCTGAGAGAGCTCTCTTGAGAATTGCCCTTGAGAGAACAGCTCTGACAGAACTATGGCTTGCCCAAGGTCATCCAGCAGCTGCATGTAGAGGAGGAGTGGGGAATCAAACCTGGTCCTCCCAGATTAGAAGTCCGCGCACTTAACCACTACACCAAACTGGCTGTCTTTACTCCCCAGGTACCACTTTATCCAGAACCATGGTAGACGCAGTCTGCGAAAGTAGACCTTATACAGGAGGGGTGTGAAATTTCTTTCTCTTCCCCCCCTCCATTTTATGAAAAAAGAACCAGTTTCAGATGTTGTGTTCCATAACAGGAGAGCTGTGAACCCAGGTGGGACTAAAGAATTCATGGACTGGAGCGATGGGACTTATTTTCCTGGTATTTTCCCCCAGGGACTTTTCTGATTTTTTTACAGTGGAACAGCTAGAAATATTGAGGAGTAATTGGGGAAGGGGGAACCTCCTTTGAAATATTTTCTCTTTTGGAGCGAGTGAATGACAAGGGTTTCCCCCCCACACTCAAAATGTTCCATACGTAAGGATTTTATGTAGTGTAGCCTTCAATTTGGTGTAGTGGTGAGGATTCTAATCTGGGAGAACCGGGTTTGATTCCCCCTCTCCTCCACATGCAGCTGCTGGTGTGACCTTGGGTCAGCCACAAGTTCTCTCAGAGCTGTTCTCTCCAGGGCAGTCCTCGAGAGAGCTCTCTCAGCCCCGCCTACCTCACAGGGGTGCCTGTTGTGGGGAGGGGAAGGGAAAGGAGTTTGTAAGCCACTCTGAGACTCCTTTCAGTAGTGAAGGGCAGGGTATAAATCCAATCTCTTCTTCTCTTCATCTCTCAGAGCTGTTCTGGAAAGGGCAGTCCTTGAGAGAGCTCTCTCACGCCCACCTACCTCACAGGGGTGTCTGTTGTGGGGAGGGGAAGGGAAAGGAGATTGTAAGCCGCTCTGAGACTCCAAGTGAAGGGCGGGGTATAAATCCAATCTCCTCCTCCTCCTCCTCCTCCTCCTCCTCTTCTTCTTCTTCTTCTTCTTCTTCTTCTTCTTCTTCTTCTTCTTCTTCTTCTTCTTCTTCTTCTTCTTCTTCTTCTTCTTCTTCTTCTTCTTCTTCTCCTCCTCCTCCTCCTCCTCCTCCTCCTCCTCCTCCTCCTCCTCCTCCTCCAGAGGTGGTTGCCTGCCTTCCTTTGGTGACTGTTAAAATGAAGATATATCTGCTCGGGAAGGACCCAACACAGGAGTATGCTGCTCCCTCTCTCTGTAATATTTAGTATATTTGTAACCTTTTTTATGGAAAACTAAGGCTAGCGCGATCTCGTCGGATCTCAGAAGTCAAGCACGGTCAGCTCTGGTTCGGACTTGGGTGTGAGACGACAAAGGAAGCCCAGGGTTGCGATGCAAAGGCAGACAATGGCAGACCAATCTCTGTTCGTCTCTTTCCATGAAAACCCCACGGGGTTGCCATAAATTGGCCACGATTGGACCGCACGCTCCACGACCACCATCGCCAAGGTGGTTATGCAGTGCCGTTTTGCGTGCTAACTGCATTACAGATAATGCATTTTATGACGCTAAAGTGGTAAAATAAGGATAGGGTTCGATAACAAAGTCAGTATCCCATAGATTTCAGTTCCCCCCCAAATGCCTGTTTTTATCCGGGGAAAGAAAAGTAGAGAAAACCTGTCTCCGTAACTCCTCCCCGCCAGCTTCAAACTGTCTTCCAACAACGCTCCCTCTAAGCTGTAGAGCCTTGTGAGCCAAAATCCTACTTTGTGACTCAGTGTTCCCTCTAAGCTGAGTGAGTGTGAGCTGGCTCACAGTTTTTTAGCCTCCAGCTCACAGATTTTTGCCTTAGCTCAGGAAGGATGGCTTCAGAGCAAGCTAATTTATGCAGTAGCCAAATTGCTCACTCACAGCTTTAATGCCAGTAGCTCACAAAGTAGAATTTTTGCTCACAAGACTCCACCGCTTAGAGGGAACATCGTTTGTGAGCTCCTGGCATTCAAATTGTGAGCGAGCGATTTTGGCTGCTGCATAAATTAGTTTGCTCTGGAGCCCTCCTTCCTGAGCTGAGACAGAAATGTCTAAGCCAGAGGCTAAAAACTGGGAGCTAGCTCACACTCACCCAGCTTAGAGGGAACATTGCTTCTAAGTAGGATGGCTTCCTCCTGTTCCCCCACATCCCATTTTTGTGTTGTGAGATCTTTGACGCCAGCCTGCTCTACGTGGTTGCTTGCCGCCGCAATAGATAAGATCTGATGTTTGATATTGGCGGTTGTGTGCCAGGTATGTTGAAGTGTTTTGCACCCGGTACCTTTAGAGGGCTCCTGACTTGGATGGCCCAGGCAACCCTGATCCCGTCAGATCTCAGAAGTTAAGTACGATCAGCTCTGGTTAGTACCCGGAGAAGAGACTGTTGAGGAATTTCAAGGTTGCTGTACAGAGGCAGGCAATGTCTGAATGTCTCTTGCCTTGGAAACCCTACAGGGTCACCATAACTCAACTATGACTTGATGGTGCTTTCCAGCACCACCTTCTGAGGGGTACGTCTTGCTAGTCCCAGAGGGACAGACTAGTTGGGAACTCCCCAGATCTCTTTCTTCACTGCCACAGGAGGTGGTGGCAGCTACAGGCATGGACGGCTTCAAGAAGGAATTGCATAAAGAGAGCCAGTTTGTTGTAGTGGTTAAGTGCGCGGACTCTAATCTGGGAGAACTGGGTTTGATTCCCCACTCCTCCACTTGCAGGTGCTAGATGACCTTATGCAAAGAGTGATTAACACATGGAACTCACTGCCACAGGAGGTGGTGGCAGCTAGAAGCATGGACAGCTTCAAGAGGGAATTAGATAAACATATGGAGCAGAGGTCCATTAGTGGCTATTAGCCAGAGGGTATAGATGGGAACTCTCAGTCTGGGGCAGGTGATGCTCTGTATTCTTGGCGCTTGGGTGGGGCAACAGTGGGAGGGTTTCTAGTGTCCTGGCCCCACTGGTAAACCTCCTGATGGCACCTGGTATTTTTGGCCACTGTGACAGAGTGTTGGGCTGGATGGGCCATTGGCCTGATCCAACATTGGCTCCCCTTATGTTCTTATGCCTGGGGCAATGGATGGTCTGTATTCTTGGTGCTTTGGGCACCTCACTGGGAGGGCTTTTGGAGTTTGTGCTCCACTGGTGGACCTCCTGATGGCACCTGGGTTTTGGCCACTGTGTGATGCACAGAGGTGGACTGGATGGGCCACTGGCCTGATCCAACACTGGCTTCTCTTATGTTCTGAGCTGCTCACCATAGCACAGAGAAATCCCGGCTTTCTAACGTCGTGCCTCTGCCTTTTCTTCCCTGCAGGCTGGAATGGGTGGAAATCATAGAGCCTCGGACGCGGGAGCGCATGTACGCCAACCTGATCACGGGGGAGTGCGTGTGGGACCCGCCCGCCGGCGTCCGCATCAAGCGCACCAACGAGAACCAGTGGTGGGAGCTCTTTGACCCCAACACCTCGCGCTTCTACTACTACAATGCCACCACCCAGCGGACGGTGTGGCACCGCCCCCAGAACTGCGACATCATCCCGCTGGCCAAGCTGCAGACCCTGAAGCAGAACACGGAGTCGCCCCGGGCCTCCACCGAGAACAGCCCCGGCCGCAGCAGCAATGTCAGCCGGGAAGGGAGCACCAGCTCCTCCCTCGAGCAGGAGCTGGAAGGTGGGGAGAAGGTGCCGGAGCAGGGCCGGCCGAACCGCCAGCCTTCCCAGTTCGCCACCGTCAAGGAGGAGACGGAAAGGTAATCCCCAAGGCGTTGGGAGCAGGCGGGACTCTGGAGTCTGGTATCTCGTGGAGAGGGGCCGTAGCTCAGTGGTAGAGCCTCTGCTTGGCATGCGCAAGGTCCCAGGTTCAGTCCCCAGCATCTCCAGTTAGAAAGACCAGGCAATAGATGATGTGAAAGATCTCCGCCTGAGACCCTGGAGAGCTGTAAAGAGGGGCTGTGGCTCAGTGGTAGAGCATCTGCTTGGCATGCAGAAGGTCACAGGTTCAGTCCCCGGGAACTCCAGTTAAAAAGGACCAGGCAGTGGGTGATGTGAAAGACCTTTACGTGAGACCTTGGAGAGTTGCCACCAGTCTTGTGTAGACAGTAATGATCTTGATAGGTGGACGGTCTGTTCCAGTATAAGGCGCCTTCGTGTGTGTGTTCATGTAGGTACTGGTCCTCATTTTTATCCAGAGAGGCCGTGGCTCAGTGGTAGAGCCTCTGCTTGGCATGCTGAAGGTCTTGGGTTCACTCCCAGCAGCATCTCCAGTTAAAAAGGACCAGGCAGTAGGTGGTGTGAAAGATCTCTGCCTGAGACCCTGGAGAGCTGTAAAGGGGGGGGGCGGTGGCTCAGTGGTAGAGCATCTGCTTGGCATGCAGAAGGTCCCAGGTTCAGTCCCCAGCATCTCCAGTTAGAAAGATGACACAATAGATGACGTTGTTGGCCATCATGTGGCTGTGGCTCAGTGGCAGAGCCTCTGCTTGGCATGCAGAAGGTTCCAGGTTGAATCCCCGGCATCTCCAGCTAAAAGGACCAGGCAGGAGGTGATGGGAAAGACCTCTGCCTGAGACCCTGGAGAGCTGTCAAGAGGGGCTGTGGCTCAGTGGCAGAGCCTCTGCTTGTCACTCAGAAGGTCCCAGGTTCAGTCCCCGGCATCTCCAGTTAAAAAGGACCAGGCAGTGGGTGATGTGAAAGACCTCCACCTGAGACCCTGGAGAGCTGCTGCCAGTTGAGCAGACAACACTCGTCCTGATTGGGACTGTGAGTCTGATTCAGTATAAGGTGGCTCCATATGTTCATATGCAGAGATGTAAAACTGAAACTGTTGTGTTCCCGGTGAAATGTCACTTGGCTGCAGTGAACCGTGCTCTGCTCAGATCCTGCTTAGATTACTGTAATAGATTTTGTGTGGGTCTGCCTTTGGAGCCAGGTTGGTGTAGTGGTTGAGTGCGCGGACTCTAATCTGGGAGAACCGGGTTTGCTTCCCCACTCCTCCACTTGCACCTGCTGGATGACCTTGGGCAAGCCATAGTTCTGGCAGAGCTGTTCTCTCAAGGGCAGTCCTCGAAAGAGCTCTCTCAGCCCCACCTGCCTCCCAGGGTGTCTGTCATGGGGAGGGGAGGGGAAGGGAAAAGAGTTTGTCAGCCACCCTGAGACTCCTTTGGGTAGTGAAGGGCGGGGTATGAATCCAATCTAGAATGATAAAAGGGGTGGAACACCTTCCCTATGAAGAAAGGTTAAAATGCTTGGGGCTCTTCAGCTTGGAGAAACGACGGCTGAGGGGTGACATGATCGAGGTTTATAAGATTATGAATGGGATTGAGCAGGTTGAGAAAGAAGTCCTTTTCTCCCTTTCTCACCAAGACAAGAACTCGTGGGGCACTCCATGAAATTGCTGAGCAGTCGGGTTAGAACAGATAAAAGGAAGTCCTTCTTCACCCAAAGAGTGATTAACATATGGAATTCCCTGCCACAGGAGGTGGTGGCAGCTGCAAGCATGGACAGTTTCAAGAGGGAATGAGATAAACATATGGAGCAGAAGTCCATCAGTGGCTATTAGCCACAGGGTATCGATGGGAACTCTCAGTCTGGGGCAGGTGATGCACTCTATTCTTGGTGCTGGAGGGGGCAGCAGTGGGAGGGCTTCTGGTGTCCTGGCCCCACTGCTGGACCTCCTGATGGCACCTGGTATATTTTGGCCGCTGTGTGACACGGACTAGATGGGCCATTGGCCTGATTCAACATTGGCTTCTCTTATGTTCTTATGTTCAATCTCTTCTTCTTCTTCTTCTACCTCACAGGGGGTGTCTGTTGTGGGGAGGGGAAGGGAAAGGAGTTTGTTAGCCGCCCTGAGACTCCTTTGGGTAGTGAAGGGCAGGGTATGAATCCAATCTCTTCTTCTTCTTCTGGAAACAGTATTGGACGTGGGGCTCTGTCAACCCTGTGCTTCAAGATCTGCACTTGTCCACCTATCTGTTTCCAAGGTGCAATTTAACAGGCAAAGAATTAAGTAGAATGCAAATGAGAGATTTTAATCTTCCAGGCAGATGGCCTGGGTGTCTGTGGTTGGCGCGTCCCCCCCCCCCAACTGCAGGCTGTGGCACCTTCCTGAAATGCCACAGGAGCAGGAGACTTGCATGTTCCCCTGGCATGCCGTCATGCCTTTTGCGTGGCTCTTTGAAGCCCATCCTGTGGGCACAACGCTCAGTAGGCACTGCGGGGACTGGACTGCTCCGTCGGCTTCAGGTGCCCTTCTCCCGTGTGGGTGGCCCCTCATCCGGCAACAGCTCAAGAGGCTGAGCTGGTAATCCTAGCAGAGCAGCTCACGGGCCTCATCAAGGCTGTGGTGGGCGTGAAATAACGGGGCGGCGAGGGGCGGGAGAGAATCTGGTGTGGATTTCTGGAGACAGCTGTTTGACAAGACAAGCAGTTGCGGGCACGCCATGAAACTGCTGAGCGGTTGTGTTAGAATGGGTAAAAGGAAGTCCTTCACCCAAAGAGCGGTTAACACGTGGAATTCACTGCCACAGGAGGTGGTGGCAGCTACAAGCGTGGACAGTTTCAAGAGGGAATTAGATAAACCTATGGAGCAGAGGTCCATCGGTGGCTCTTAGCCACAAGGTATAGATGGGAACTCTCAGTCTGGGGCAAGGGATGCTCTGGATTCTTGGTGCTTGGGAGGGTCAACAGTAGGAGGGCTTCTAGTGTCCTGGCCCCACTGCTGGACCTCTTGATGGCACCTGGTGTTTTTGGCCACTGTGTGACACAGAGTGTTCGACTGGATGGGCCATTGGCCTGGTCCAACATTGGCTTCTCTTATGTTCTTATGTCTGGGGCAAGTGATGCACTCTATTCTTGGTGCTTGGTGGGAGGCAGCAGTGGGATGGCTTCTGGTGTCCTGGCCCCACTGCTGGACCTCCTGATGGCACCTGGTATATTTTGGCCACTGTGTGACAGAGTGTTGGACTCAGATGGGCCATTGGCCTGATCCAACATTGGCTTCTCTTATGTTCTTATGTCTGGGGCAAGGGATGCTCTGTATTCTTGGTGCTCAGTGGGGGCAGCAGTGGGAGGGGGCTTCTAGTGTCCTGGCCCCACTGCTGGACCTCCTGATGGCACCTGGTATATTTTGGCCACTGTGTGACAGAGTGTTGGACTCAATGGGCCATTGGCCTGATCCAACATTGGCTTCTCTTATGTTCTTATGTCTGGGGCAAGGGATGCTCTGTATTCTTGGTGCTCGGTGGGGGCAGCAGTGGGAGGGGGCTTCTGGTGTCCTGGCCCCACTGCTGGACCTCCTGATGGCACCTGGTATATTTTGGCCACTGTGTGACAGAGTGTTGGACTCAATGGGCCATTGGCCTGATCCAACATTGGCTTCTCTTATGTTCTTATGTCTGGGGCAAGGGATGCTCTGTATTCTTGGTGCTCGGTGGGGGGCAGCAGTGGGAGGGGGCTTCTGGTGTCCTGGCCCCACTGCTGGACCTCCTGATGGCACCTGGTATATTTTGGCCACTGTGTGACAGAGTGTTGGACTCAATGGGCCATTGGCCTGATCCAACATTGGCTTCTCTTATGTTCTTATGTCTGGGGCAAGGGATGCTCTGTATTCTTGGTGCTCGGTGGGGGGCAACAGTGGGAGGGCTTCTGGTGTCCTGGCCCCACTGCTGGACCTCCTGATGGCACCTGGTATATTTTGGCCACTGTGTGACAGAGTGTTGGACTCAATGGGCCATTGGCCTGATCCAACATTGGCTTCTCTTATGTTCTTATGTCTGGGGCAAGTGATGCTCTGTATTCTTGGTGCTTGGGGGGGGAGGCAACAGCGGGAGGGCTTCTAGTGTCCTGGCCCCATTGCTGGACCTCCTGAGGGCACCTGGTGTTTTTGGCCACTGTGTGAGACAGAGTGTTGGACTGGATGGGCCATTGGCCTGATCTGACATGGGCTTCTCTTACGTTCTTATGTTCTCCTGACGATCAGTGAACGGTGGAAACCTGGGTGCCTCCGGCCTAATTCTGGAGGCCCAGAAACCAGGTGGGAGGCGCACTGCTTTATTATTGCTTGCTGGAGCCGGAATTTAGCCTCTCTCGCCTCGTGCAATCCACTGGGGGCTGTAAACGGGGATCATTAATATAATTAATAATAGCAATTAGCAGATCTGTGTTACTGGTAATTAAAGATCAGCTGGGAGGAGGCAACAGGTGGTTTTCCAGAGTTGTGGGGGGGGGGGAGAGGATCTTTCCTCGCTACTCCGGCGGCGCTTGCAGAAGTGCAGGAGGGCAGCTGCCAAGTGGATCGTGCCCAGTGGGCCGAGGGTACGAGGTACAATCTTTCTCCTCAGATCAGACTATCCCCTCTGTGAGACAAGTCCACAGAAGAGCAAAAGAAATGTTTCTTCACAGCACACAGAGTTTATATCACAGTCCCCTTCAGTTTAGCTCTGTGAGAGATACAACACCATTTCCCACAGCTAACAGCTTATGTCAGAATCTCCTCACCAAGTATGTAACAGTCTCTTCACAGAATCTCTGTACACCGATTGGCTACAACTGTTGCTAAGCATTGTGGGGGTTATAGGCTGTCTGCTCTCCACTCCCACACAGGCTCTAGGCCTTTCTCCCAGGCCTACACAGATCATGACAGGAGCCCCCCAAGTCTCAAATTGGTAGCAGGAACTCCTTTGCATATTAGGCGACACATCCCTAATGTAGCCAATCCTCCAAGAGCTTACAGTAGCCCCTGTAAGAAGAGCTCTGTAAGCTCTTGGAAGATTGGCTACATTAGGGGTGTGTCACCTCATATGCAAAGGAGTTCCTGCTACAAAAAGAGTCCTTGGTACACACATGAAACTGTCTTATACTGAATCAGATCCTTGGCTCTCCAGAGTCTCAGGTAGAAAGAGGTCTTTCACATCACCCACCAGCTGATATTTTTAGCTGGGGATTGAGCCTGGGACCTTCTGCATGCAAAGCAGAGACTCTACCGCAGAGCCACAGGCCCTCCCCAGGTGTTCAGTGAAGGTCCAGTAGCAATCGTATCTTAACTAAAACCCACAGACAAAAAACCCTCTGGCTGTTGGCAGTGCTCTGGAAATCCAGGGCGCGGCAGGAGCCGTGCAAATTGAAAATTGATTTTTGATCACAGTGATCGTGCCTGCACAAGAGGGATGGGGGGAGACTGCAGGGTTCTGTCCCTGACACCTGTGCTGGGTCGCCTGGACCCCAGCACCCGTTGCAGCCCTGTCTTTTAATCTACCGCACAAAAATGGGAATACAGCGAATACAGTTGTGCAAACAAATAACCAGAATAATCTGTCACGCTGTACAAATCCCGCTCCTCGAGACGACTGTCTTCTTATACAGTTCTACTTACAACCATAAATGATACACATAACAAATGGTTTAGCCACCATGCATAAATGGCAACTGCGCCGGTTGAATAGTGACCTGATAGTCCTTGAAAGTACCATTCTTTCTTTAGAATGATGCAGTCACCAGCTCATGATGCAGAGAAAGAGTTTCCAATAGAAAACACGAAGTAGACGGCATGGGCTCAAGACTAACTGTAGTGCGAACCAAGGGGCGGTGACGGCACGCCTAGGTTGCTTTGCCGTTTCTTAGGGTTTCATCGGGCCGCTTTTCTTAGTGATGGGGCTCAGCCCACCTCTGGCAAGATTCAAAATGACGTGAAGTCTACGAGTCATGCCCAAATAGCTAGGAATCAGGCTCCCACATAACAAATATTTATTTATTTCCTTGGATTTTTATCCCACCCTTCCTGCCAAGTTTTGCCACCATGCATCAATGACAGCTGCACCAGTTGAATAGTGACCTAATAGTCCTTGAGAGCCCGATTCCTAGCTACTTGGAACATACTGGTGGACTTTGTGTCGTTTTGAGTCTTGCCAGAGCTGGGCTGAGCTCCATCACTAAAGAAAAGCGGCCTGATGAAAGCCCTAAGAAACGGCAAAGCAACCTAGCCGTGCCATTGTCACTCCTTTAGTTTGTGCTGCAGCTAGTCCTGAGCCCATGCCGTCCACTGCATGCTTTCTTCTGGAAACTCTTCTCTGCACGATGAGCCGGT
The DNA here is from genome assembly GCA_029375565.1 of Gekko gecko. Lineage (NCBI taxonomy): Eukaryota > Metazoa > Chordata > Lepidosauria > Squamata > Gekkonidae > Gekko > Gekko gecko. The sequence goes on from JAPDNY010000009.1 coordinate 67,026,845, forward strand.
GACCGCATCAATCTGATGAAAGACCTGTACTTTCAAGGACTGTCAGGTCACTATTCAACTGGTACCGATGTCATTTACGCATGGTGGGTAAACCATGTGTTATGCATATTATTTATGGTCGTCGAGTAGAACTGTATAAGAAGACATTAGTCTCAAGTGTGATTTGTACAGCGTGACAGATTACTCTGTTTCTTTAATCCGGCTGGGAGCGTGTCCTCTCCTTGTTTCTCCGTTTCAGCACTAACCTTAGCAGATCCTTTAATGATGCCTATTCAGGAAAACAAGCATTTTGCTTGGGCCTGACCCTGGTGCGTCGGGCTTGTGTGCGAAATGCCAGAGTGTGTCCTGCAGCCCGGGCACCTTCCTCGTTGGGTGGCTTGGATACCGGCTGTCTGGCTTTCGAGCCAGACTCTGTAATTTCTCTTGCTCATAGCGGGTTCTGGACTTCTCAAAATTATAGCGTTTGGGTTCAGAGTTGTCAGGCGGGATAAGAAAACCTCCAGCTGCCTTCCTGGCGTCCGGAAGGGCACGGAGCTCTTGGGGGCAGACTGCCGGACTTGTCTGCTTGCGCCAGGTAGAGCTTTGCTCAGCAAGTAAAGCAGAAATTCCTCTTCTAATTGCCCCTCAGCCAAGTTCAGAACTAAGGTCAGCGTCTCTCGGAAGGCTGAGCTCAGAGGCAATTAAACTCCGGGGAAATTAACAGGCTCTCCGTCGCCGGAAGAGAGAGCCATCTCTGCCGGTATTCCTACCTGTCACTTTGAGGGTCTCTCGAAAAGCAATCTCCACATCTAAGCGATTACTTTCTGTGACACTTTTCATTCGATGAGGCACTTCAGAATTATGATCTCATTTTTCTTCTCCGCGGCAGAAGCCGGGGCTCAGAAACGGTGACTTGTCCCAGGTGTGTTTGGGGGATTTGTGACTGGGCAGGGATTCGAATCCAGGTCTTGCATAAACAGACTCATATTTTCTGTTTCCTGCCCCGAGACATCCCTGCCGCTCCCTTTGTTTCTGGTTTGTCCCCCTAGTTCTGATTTCTTTAAGCTGGATGCGGTATACAATATGGGCCTTTAACTTCCCCCTCTTCAACTTCCCACACTCTGTGGGGCTTAGAGGGGATGGGGGGCAGGACTGTGTTGTCTCTGGAATCATTTTGAATATGTGATGTGTCATGACCTGTGTAGGGCTGGGACACAAGGCCTAGTGAGGCCTAGGCCCAGGAGACCTGTGTGGGAGTGGAAAGCAGATATGGTCTACAATCTCCACAATGCTTGGCGACAGTTGTAACCAATCGGTGTCCAGGGATCATATGAGGGGATTGTTACTTAAGCTTTGTGGGCTGTGGAACTGCGTTCTTTTCCTCTCACACAGAGTTAAGCTGAGAGGACAGTCTAGTCTGAGAGAAATATCCCTCACTCGGGACAGAGCAAGTACAGGCACTTGCCTGGCATAAGAGGCTGTGGGCCTCAATTAATAATCGGTTAGGAGACATACATAGTCATGTTAAATTTGTTTTATTTACCTTTCGACACTGTTAGATATTTTAAGCACCTTGTCTTGTTTTCCTTACCCCGTTACTGCATTAATAAACCATTTCCTTAATGTTCTCTGCTTGGTCATCATGCCTATATTTCTCGGCTCATAATGAGCATTTTGGTTGGGCGTGGGAGGGTACTCTGGGCCTTCCCGAGAGACCCTAAGTCCAGAGTGGTGGCAGAGGAAGGCGGCAACCCACGGGGCACCATGACAGGCTGGTGGCAGGTTTTTTTATTTATTTACTTTATTTATATCCTGCCTTTCTATCCTGCCTGCCAAAGCGGCTTACGTCATCCTCCTCTTCTCCATTTGATTCTCACAACAGTCCTGTGAGGTAGGCTAGGCTGAGAGTGTATGAATGGCCCAGGGTCGCCCAGCGAGCTTCCGTAGCATGAATGGGGACTCGAACCTGGCTCTCCCAGGTTGTAGTCTGATGCATTAACCACCACACCACGCTGGCTCTCAGCGAAGAGCTGGAGGAGGAGTCCACTGATCTTGGTCTGATGGTTATTTCTGTATAAAGAAGCAAATAAGAAAAGACCCGGTAAATAGTCCTGATGCAAAAGGACCGGAATGGAGCGAGTTACTTAGGGCGTCTAATCAAAGGGGTTTGTGCCAAGACAGCAAAACACAACACAGTCTGTTACAGGCAGTGACAAAACCGCCCAGAAATAGCAAAGGCACCTCCCTACACAGTTCAGACTGACCTCTTTCCCTGCCTCCAAAATGAGTCCAAGGGACGTGGACACGGAGGGGGTTCCAAATGGAAGGCGGTTCCAGTTTGGTGTAGTGGTTAAGTGCGCGGACTCTAATCTGGGAGAACCGGGTTTGAGTCCCCACTCCTCCACTCGCAGCTGCTGGATGACCTTGGGCAAGCCGTAGTTCTGTCAGAGCCGTTCTCTTGAGGATGCTTCTGAAAAGAGCTCTCTCAGCCTCACCTACCTTGCAGGGTGTCTGTTGTGGGGAGGGGAAGGAGTTTATAAGCCGCTCTGAGACTCCGAGTGAAGGACGGGGTATAAATCCAATCTCTTCTTCTCTTCTTCTTCCATTATGTTGGGGCCACTGCCGACAAGGCCCTCCACCTGGAGACGCCAGTCTTGCATCCTTCTGTGATGGCAGGGCCAGTTCCAGGTTTTTGGGGGCCCCCGGGCACAGGGCGCCTGCCCCAGCTCCTGTGACCACCACCAGGAACCCCACTCGCGCCTTCTTTCCAGCCTACTCGCATCCTCACCTGCCTGTGTTCCTGTCCTTCATTCACCCATTTGTGACAGTATATCACAAAAAAGGGAATTGAAAACAAATCAGCCAGTATCATCATGCCCCTGTATAAATCATTGGTGCGACCTCATTTGGAATACTGTGTACAGTTCTGGTTGCCACACCTCAAAAAGGATATTTTAGCATTGGAAAAAGTGCAGAGAAGGGCAGCTAGGATGATAAAAGGGTTGGAACACCTTCCCTGTGATGAAAGGTTAAAACGCTTGGGGCTCTTTAGCTTGGAGAAACGATGGCTGAGGGGTGACATGATCGAGGTTTATAAGATTATGCATGGGATAGAGCAGGTTGAGAAAGAAGTCCTTTTCTCCCTTTCTCACAATACAAGAAGTCAAGTGGGCACTCCATGAAATTGCTGAGCAGTCGGGTTAGAACAGATAAAAGGAAGTACTTCTTCACCCAAAGAGTGATTGACACGTGGAATTCACTGCCACAGGAGGTGGTGGCAGCTACCAGCATGGACAGTTTGAAGAGGGAATTGGATAAGCATATGGAGCAGAAGTCCATCAGTGGCTGTTAGCCACAGGGTATAGATGGGAACTCTCAGTCTGGGGCAGGTGATGCACTCTATTCTTGGTGCTGGAGGGGGCAGCAGTGGGAGGGGCTTCTAGTGTCCTGGCCCCACTGCTGGACCTCCTGATGGCACCTGGTATATTTTGGCCACTGTGTGACACAGAGTGTTGGACTAGATGGGCCATTGGCCTGATTCAACATTGGCTTCTCTTATGTTCTTATGTTACCCTTTCCTCAGCAGTGCTGGGTGGTTATGTGCAGATCAGAACGCCACCAGCGTGCCCACCAGGAGTGCCACCATTCCTGCCCTAGCAGCTTGTGGTTTGAGGGCTCTGTGGTGGAAACCTTTAACCCTGGCCGCTGTCCCACTTCAGGAGGTTTTCCAACAGAGGTTAGATGGTCATCCAACAGCAATGCTGGTTCTGTGAACTTGGGCAGATCACGAGAAGGAAGGGCAGGAAGGGTCGCCTCGGTGCTTAGTTCTCGTGGCCCTTTCTGACACGACACCGGGAAACGCTGATCACCACTCTGGGGTCAGGAAGCAATTTTTTCTCCAGGCCAGTGTGTGTGTATGTGGGGGAGGTATTTGTGAATTTCCTGCATTGTGCCACCATTATGCGGAGACTTTGCATCCAACGGGAATCCCAGTGGTTGCTGCTTGTCTCCGGAAACACCGCGGGAGACGTGTTCATCTCTTGATGCCTCGTCAGACTCGGATCGGGCATTCCACCAGTCCTGTCGAACGTCGCGTGTCTGCATTCCTGGAGCCGGGCAGGTAGAAAGGACGGAATTTCGGAATCTTTTTGTCGCTTCCCTTGGGAGCGGAGAGGATTCCCCCCGGTAGCGTTGCGGTGCCTCTGGCTCTCTTCGTGGAAAACGCCAGAAGCCTTGTCAGCCCCCCCTCCCCCCCACCTTTATTCTCTGACATCCCATTTGTCACCTGTCTGGGTGACATAACCGTTTCCTGCCTCCTGCAGGTGCCAAGAAAGAGGTTCTTGCAATCTCGGCACATCCCGGGAGTTAATTGCTTCCTTAGTTTCTCACAAAAAGCCCCTTTTTGTCATTCTCGTGACACTTGGCAGGCACTTGACTTTGCAGCGTGGTTTTACTTACTCCGCAGGCTTGTTATTTTTAAATTCTAGCTGATGGCTTGCTGGTTTTGCCGTTTCAAAAGGCTTTAGGTTTTTCCTGAGAGCCGGTTTGGTGGAGTGGTTAAGGAGTGCGGGCTCTAATCTGGGAGTACCGGCTTTGGTTCCCCATTCCTCCACATCCTCAAACCTGGTTCTCCCAGATTAGAATCCACGCTTCTAACCACTACACCAAACTGGTACTCGCCTTAAGGGCATTGCTGAGGAGTAGGGACGTTCCCCAGCATCGGGAACCCATCCAAAGCAGTTTACACGTTACCGGCAAAGCATCCTTCCTTATTATATAAAGAGTCGTAGCCAGCTGTGACCACATAAGGCAAAATGCGCGGCAGAATCTTTTGCAAGTGGGCTGCCACTCACGTGTAGAGCTTGGCCATGGCTGCCGTGCTGGCTGCAGTGGACTCAAGACTACCTGCAACCAGCAGCCAGCCTCCCGTGCGAAGGTCAGATAGTTCAGCAGCTCAAGACATGCGAGTACCGCCAAGGATAAGGACAGTGAGCTCATCGTGCTGCTGGTTCTAGCCCACTGCCAACCTAGCCAGTTGCGGCCAAGCGAGGAGAAATTGACGGAGACGGTAGATAAATAGGTCGCCAGCCAGCAATGGTGGGAAGGTAACAGGCGCTTGCCGTGCGTGCACTGGGCTGCTGTGCTAGTCACTGCTGGGGTGCCACGGGATGAGCCACGGAGGCGGACTTCGCGACAGCGGCCTCGCCCTTACGGGCTTTGAAACGGACGACTGAGCACCTGCTACACCTAGGGCTGCAACGGACTTCGCTACTAGTGCATTTCGAATCTAGAGTGTGAACGGAGGGCATTTCTTTGCAAGTGGGTATCCGGTAGGTTAGCTTCACAGAGAACTTTGAAAGGTTAAAGCTCCTTCTTGGGGGAACGCAGACTTGTCAGTGTGAGAATCATAGA
>JAPDNY010000009.1:67037235-67197235 GCA_029375565.1 Gekko gecko
GACAGGATGCTGGACTAGGTGGACCCTCACTGGTGTGATCCAGCAGCAGTCTTCTTATGTTATCAGTGGAAGACCTTGGCCCCTGTGCTCTCCTGTTGGCCCTCCAGAGGAACCGGTTGGCCACTGTGTGAGACAGGATGATGGACTAGATGGACCCTCATTGGTCTGATCCAGCAGGGGTCTTCTTATGTTATCAATGGAAGACCTTGGCCCCTGTGCCCTCTCGTTGGCCCTCCAGAGGAACTGGTTGGCCACTGTGTGAGACAGGATGCTGGACTGGATGGACCCTCACTGGTCTGATTATGTTATCAATGGAAGACCTTGGCCCCTGTGTCCTCCTTTTGGCCCTCCAGAGGAACTGGTTGGCCACTGTGTGAGACAGGATGCTGGACTAGATGGACCCTCACTGGTGTGATCCAGCAGCAGTCTTCTTATGTTATCAGTGGAAGACCTTGGCCCCTGTGCTCTCCTGTTGGCCCTCCAGAGGAACTGGTTGGCCACTGTGTGAGACAGGATGCTGGACTAGATGGACCCTCACTGGTCTGATCCAGCAGGGCTCTTCTGGTGTTCTTATGAAGGCCTCGGCCTCTCTGCTCTGTTGTTGGCCCTCCAGAGGAACTGGTTGGCCGCTGTGTGAGATGGAATGCTGGACTAGATGGACCCTCACTGGTGTGATCCAGCAGGGGTCTTCTTATGTTATCAATGGAAGACCTTGGCCCCTGTGCTCTCCTGTTGGCCCTCCAGAGGAACCGGTTGGCCACTGTGTGAGACAAGATGCTGGTCTGGATGGACCCTCACTGGTCTGATTATGTTATCAATGGAAGACCTTGGCCCCTGTGTCCTCCTTTTGGCCCTCCAGAGGAACCGGTTGGCCACTGTGTGAGACAGGATGCTGGACTAGTGGACCCTCACTGGTGTGACCCAGCAGGGGTCTTCTTATGTTATCAATGGAATACCTTGGCCCCTGTGCCCTCCTGCTGGCCCTCCAGGGGAACTGATTGGCCACTGTGTGAGTTAAGGACGCTGGGTTAGAGGGACCAGTGGTCTGATCCAGGAGGGCTCTTCTGATATGACAACTCTGTGGAGAACCAAGGGGGAGCGATTGGACTGAGGTCCCCCCAGTGATCTTCGTGGCCTAACGGATGCTTATCCACTTCCTCATCACTGCACCTGAGGGCCGTGGATGAAACTCCTTCACGCTCTCCAATCCTGGAGCGTGGAGGAAGGGACCTGCTGACGCGGGCCCAGAAGAGTGCTGATTGGTTAGGATCTGGAGGGGGCGGGGTCCAAAATGGGCCCCCGAGAGAGCAGAGAGAAGGGATCCTTGCCATGCTTCCTAGCGTAGTGGGAGAAATGTCCCCCTTTCTTCTTCCATATAAGCATTTCTGTTTCGCTTTGGAATAACCTCCCCCCACCCTGGTGAACATGTATTCTCCCTCCTCTGTGGTTGTGTTTTTAGATGTGTGTGTTTTTTATTTTCAGAGGGTAGCCACGTTGGCATGCAGCAACTTAGAGACCCATGAAATTTCGGGTTTGTGAGCTTTCGAGTGCCAAGCTCCCTCCGTCAGATATTTAAACCAGCATGACCTTGATGGACTGCATTTCTTGTGGAAACAGGATTCCCAGTTTAGGCTTTGTAAAAGCAACTGAGCTTTGGGAAAGTGCAGAGGTTAGGAGCGCGGACTCTAATCTGGGAGAACCGGGTCTGATTCCCCGCTCCTCCTCCACGTGCAGCTGCTGGTGTGACCCTGGGCCAGTCACAAGTTCTTTCTGAGCTGTTCTCTCAAGGGCAGTCCTCAGGAGAGCTCTCTCGGCCCCACCTACGTCACAGCCAATGCTCGCTCTAAGCTATGGAGTCTTGTGATTCTACTTTGTGAGCCACTGGCATTAAAGATGTGAGCGAACCATTTTGGCTGCTGCATAAATTAGTTTGCTCTGGAGCCATCCCTTCCTGAGCCGAGATGAAAATGTGTGAGCCGGAGGCTAAAATAACTGTGAGCTAGCTCATACTAATTCAGCTTAGAGGGAACACTGCTCACAGGGTGTGGGGAGGGGAAGGGAACGGGATCGTAAGCCGATCTGAGACTCCAAGTGAAGGGCGGGGTATAAATCCAATCTCTTCTTCCTAAGAGCCAGTTTGGTGTAGTGGTTAAGTGTGCAGACTCTAATCTGGAAGAACCAGGTTTGATTCTCCCACTCCTCCACTTGCACCTGCTGATGTGACCTTGGATCAGGTTCTGGCACTGCTGTCCTTGAAAAAGGGTGGTTTCTGTCAGAGCTCTCTCAGCCCCACCGACCTCACAGGGTGTCTGTTGTGGGGAGGGGAAGGGAAAGGAGTTTGTGAGTCACTCTGAAACTCCTCTGGGTAGTGAAGGGCAGGGTAGAAATCCAATCTCCTCCTCCTCCTCCTCCTCCTCCTCCTCCTCCTCTTCTTCTTCTTCTTCTTCTCCTCCTCCTCCTCCTCTTCTTCTTCTTCTTCTTCTTCTTCTTCTTCCTCCTCCTCCTCCTCCTCCTCCTTCTCTTCTTCTTCCTTTTCCTCCTCCTCTTCCTCTTCTTCTTCCTTTTCCTCCTCTTCCTCTTCCTTTTCCTCCTCCTCCTCCTCTTCTTCCTCTTCTTCTTCCTTTTCCTCCTCTTCCTCTTCCTTTTCCTCCTCCTCCTCCTCTTCTTCCTCTTCTTCTTCCTTTTCCTCCTCTTCCTCTTCCTTTTCCTCCTCCTCCTCCTCTTCTTCCTCTTCCTCTTCCTTTTCCTCCTCCTCCTCCTCTTCTTCCTCTTCTTCTTCCTTTTCCTCCTCCTCTTCCTCTTCTTCTTCTTCTTCCTCCTCCTCTTCTTCTTCTTCTAACAGAGGCCATCATCACAGCCTCCGAATGTCAGCAGCTGCCAGACAGCCGGGCTTCCAGAGGGCTGCCGGTTTCCGTTCTATATGCACTTCTTGCTTGCCGCTTTAGCTGAAGCGACGGCTTCGTGTTGTTGCAGGTTGCTGTCTGCGGCTTCCGTTTCCCCACGGTTGCTTCCCTCCCTCCCTGTCCAAACATCTTTAGCTTGCTGCTTTCAGAAGCGCCAGAAGCGCCAGGCCTGTCAAAGCTCGACATGAAAGGTGACACTTGGGGGAGGGGTGTGCCAAGGGCTTCTGCTGGGAAGCGGTGGATTTCCACATGCCGTAGAACCAAGGAGTGGCGTTTCCGTAGCTTCTCGCTCCCACTTCTGTTTGGCTGCCCACATTCATTGGGTGTGATCCTGCCAGAGAAGAAGAGACTGAATTGATTCCCCCGCCCCTCACTCGGAGTCTCAGAGCGGCTTGCAATCTCCTTTCCCTTCCCCTCCCCACAACAGACACCCTGTGAGGCAGGTGGGGCCGAGAGAGCTCTTTCGAGGACTGCCCTTGAGAGGACAGCTCTGAGAGGACTTGTGACTGACCCAAGGTCACGCCAGCAGCTGCATGTGGAGGAGTGGGGAATCAAACCCTGTTCTTCCAGATTAGAATCTGTGCTCCTGACCGCTACACCAAACTACAGCAAAATTTGAATCCAGTAGCACCTTAAAAGACCAATAAAATTTCCAGGGTATCACTTTTGAGATACTGATAAAGGGAACTCCTGAAAGCTTATGCCTTCGAAATCTCGTTGGTCTTTGGTATTAGGTTTCCCTTGCTCGAAAGCCAGTCGAATCCAACTCTAGGGCTGCGGTGCTCATCGTTTCCAAGCCAAGGAGCCGGCGCTGTCCAAAGATGTTTCTGTGGTCATGTGGCCAGCACGACTAAACGCCAAGGTGCACGGAACGCTGTCACCTTCCCACTGAAGCAGTACCTATTTATCTACTTGCAATGTCTTGCTTTCGAAGTGCTAGGTCGGCAGGAGCTGGAACCAGAGACCGGAGCTCACTCCGTCATTGTGACACTCGGGTCTCGAACTGCTGAACTACCGACCTTCCAGCCTGCAGTTCAGTGTCTCGCTTTTTACTCTAGACCGGAATGGCTACCCACCTGAAAACACTTCTTGGCCAGAAGATCTTTCCCATAGTCCTACCATGAATTGGTGTGTGTGTGTGTGTGTGTGTGAGAGAGAGAGACAGAGACAGAGACAAAGGCAGAGAGAGACAGAGACAGAGGCAGAGAGAGACAGAGAGAGACAGAGACAGAGAGACAGAGAGAGACAGAGACAGAGACAGAGAGAGACAGAGACAGAGACAGAGGCAGAGAGAGACAGAGAGACTGAATGTGGAACTCTGTGTGCCAAGTTGGGGGTGAGTGGGCTGTGTTCCTTAGCTGCCGCCCCCTCCCCTAGCAGTGGTAGCGTGCTCGAAAAATGCCCGCTGTGTATTAAGAGGGGATGTGTTTTAAAATCCGGCTTTGTTCCAGAGGGTACGAGCAGGTAGCTGTCTTATATAAAGGCAATGAAATAATAAAGATTAATGACATATACTGATGGCATCAACCCCCCCCTGCTCCCCCGCAGCTGTTATCTGCTGGGGCATAGAGAGTGCACCGATCGCTTTTTGGTTTACTTCTAACGCCATCAATTTATATGGAATTTCTCAGAGTAAGAACAGCAAAGCAGTGCCCCCTCCCTCCAGACACACCCGGGTCTCTTCTGTTATCATTGAAAATTTGACAGGGCAGGGGACCAAAATGCCCCCCTCTGCGAAACCTGGGTTTTGGCACAGTGCCTCGAATCCCCACCCCCCGGGAAAATATCCCTCCTCGGCACGGCTAATTGGAGCAAGCAGGGATCCTCCCCCCATTCAGCAGTGGGGCAAATTATAAACGGGAAACTCCCCGGAGAGGGGGGCCGGTCTTCAGGTTCTCGATCATTAGCCAGATGGATGGCTGATAGAAGATGGGGAGGAGGGAAGGGACTTTATGTTTATGTGCAAGTACGCGTCATTAAGTGCAGCTTGGAGTTCTGGGGATGGGACGAAGGCACGAAGGACCCTTTTATCTGCTTGGGGGCACCCTCCACTGCTCGGCAGAAAAGAACATGCCTGCTGAATATAGGAACATAAGGAGACCATGTTGGATCAGACCAGTGGCCCATCTAGGCCAGCTTCCTGTCTCACACAGTGGCCAGCCAGTTTCTCTGGAGGGCCAACAACACGCCAGAGAGGCCGAGACTTTCCCCTGAGAAGAACATCAGAAGAGCCCTGCTGGATCAGACCAGGGAGGGTTCATCTAGTCCAGCATCCTGTCTCACAGAGTGGCCAGCCAGTTCCTCTGGAGGGCCAGCAACAGGGCAGAGAGGCCGAGGCCTTCCCTTGATAGGAACATCAGAAGAGCCCTGCTGAATCAGACCAGGAAGGGTCCATCTAGTCCAGCAGCCTGTCTCAAACAGTGGCCAACAAGTTCTTCTGAAGGGCCATCAACAGGGCATAGAGGCTGAAGCCTTCCCCTGAGAAAAACATCAGAAGAGTACTGCTGGATCAGACCAATAGTCCATCCAGCATCCTGGCTGACACAGGGGCCAACCAGTTCCTCCGGAGGGCCAGCAACAGGACATAAAGGCTGAGGCCTTCCCTTGATAAAAACATCAGCCCTGCTGTATCAGCCCAGTGGTCCATCTAGTTCAGCATCCTGCTTCACACAGGGGCCAACCAGTTCCTCTGGAGGGCCAACAACACGGCAGAGAAGCTGAGGTCTTCCTTTGACAATATAAGAAGATCCCTGCAGGATCAGACCAGTGGTCCATCTAGTCCAGCATCCTGTCTCACACAGTGGCCAACAAGTTCTTCCGAAGGGCCACCAACAGGGCAGAGAGGCCGAAACCTTCCCCTGAGAAAAACATCAGAAGAGCCCTGCTGGATCAGACCAGTGAGGGTCCAACCTCCTGTCTCACACAGTGGCCGACCAGTTCCTCCGGAGGGCCAGCAACAGGGCAGAGAGGCCGAGGCCTTCATAGGAGCATAAGAAGAGCCCCTACTGGGTCAGACCAGCAGTCCATCTAGTCCAGCATCCTGTCTCACACAGTGGCCAGCCAGTTCCTCCGGAGGGCCAACAACAGGACATAGAAGCCGAGACCTCCTCCCGATGTTTCCTCTTGGCTCTGGGATTCAGAGGCACAGTTCCTCCGCAGTTGGAGTTTCCCCTCAGTCACCATGGCTAGTAACCGTTCATAGACTGACATCGGTCATAGACTTATATCTTAAAGGGCATAATCACCTTTCCCTGTTGGCTCCTCTGTTTCGGGGGGCCCTGGCAGAATTACCTGGCCGATGGCATTACTTCCGCAGCTGCTGTTGCAGCTCATGGACTAGGGCTGCCAACCTCCAGGTGGCACCTTGAGATCTCTTGGAATTGCAACTGGTCTCTGGACTAGAGAGATCAGTTCCCCTGGAGAAAATGCCTGCTTTGGAAGGTGGGCTCTATGACATTAAAGACTGCTGAGATCCGTCCTCTCCCCCAAATCCTGCTTTAATCAGGCCTTGCCCCCCAAATCTCCAGGTATTTCCCTACCCAGAGTTGGCAACGAATGCTCCCTCTAAGCTGTGGAACCTTGTGAGCAAAAATTCTACTTTGTGAGCTACTGGCATTTAAGTTGTGAGTGAGCAATTTGGCTGCTGCGTAAGTTAGTTTGCTCTGGAGCCCTCCTTCCTGAGCTGAGGCCAAAATGTGTGAGCTGGAGGCTAAAAAACTGTGAGCTTGCTCACACTAACTCTGCTTAGAGGGAACATTGCTGGCAACCCTGCTCATGGACGTGGTTGTGTGTTCATGAGCGTGCGCCAGAGGACTCAAGAGGGAAAAGGAACATGAGTGATTTCCGCATCCACAGGTTGTACATGTCGGCCCGGAAGCCTTCTAAAGGATTCAGTTCCGCCCAAGCAAAGTTCTGTGGCTGCTTTTCCGCTCCATGTCTTTCGTTTTCCGCCCGCATTCCATTAGGGTAATTTAGTTTCTTTCTCTTTGTTCTGGAACGCATCCCCTGATCATCGCTTGTTAATGCAGATGTTTCCACTGGCGCAGGCCGCTCTCTCTTTCTCAGTTCCAGAGCCGGTTGTACGCTCAAGCTTTGTACTCGGTTCATGTTAATCAAATATTTAGCGACTTATTCCGAGCATCGGAAAACATTAATGCACAAACATTAGTGCGCAAACATTAATGCACCAAGCAGCGACGTGCCGGTCTAGCCAGTGTGCGAACGGAGCCGAAGGCGCATTAATTTTTTCTCACAGGTAGAAGACCGGAGCCTAGTTTGTACCTTGGCGCCACCAACTATCTGTGTTGCTCCCAAGAAGTGGTCACTGGGAGCACATTTGATGAAACATGAATGTTGTGTGTGTCTGCATAGGTTGCATAAGTGCATAAGAAGAAGAAGAGAAGAGAAGAAGAGATTGGATTTATACCCCTCCCTTCACTACTCTAAGGTGTTTTAGAGCAGCTTACAAATTCCCTTCCCTTCCCCTCCCCTCAACAGACACCCTGTGAGGTAGGCGGGGCTGAGAGAGCTCTTGACGGAGACTGCTCTTTTTCAAGAACAGCTGTGCCAGAACTATGGCTTGCCCAAGATCATCCAGCAGCTGCATGTGGAGGAGTGGGGAATCAAACCCAGTTCTCCCAGATTAGAGTCTGTGCATTTAACCACTATACCAAACTGGCTCATAGGTTTGCCAGATATGCTCTGGACTCCGTGTGTGTCTGAACTGAGACTGGGTTGCCTCCGACCTAGGCCTGAAGGAGGGATTGGGTGCAAATCCTGTGCCCCCGTCGTGCACTGCTTGTGCACAGTTGTGAGGGGGCATGTGACTGATGAGGCTTTCGTGTCGCCAGATCTCACGTTCTGTATTTTCTGGGTATGCAGCTGCAGCGATTGCCACTTAAGAGCCCAGGAAAAAAGGTTGCGTGAAAGACCGCCCAGTCCCTTTTGAACTCACCCGACCACTACGGCCATCTTCATGGGCCCTGCTTTTTGGGGTCCTCATCTTCTGAGATTAGGTCGGTGGCAACCTGGACTTCTCGGTTGTGGCACCAAAGCTCTGGAACTGTCTCCCCAGAGAGGTTTGTCTGTCCCCTTTTGTTGCTGGCTTCCGCCTTTGGGTGAAGCCAGTCTGGTGTAGTGGTTAAGTGCGCGGACTCTAATCTGGGGGAACCGAATTTGATTCCCCTCTCCTCCATTTGCACCTGGCTGGATGACCTTGGGCAAGCCATAATTCTGGCATAGCTGTTCTTGGAAAAAGAGCAGTTTCTGTCAGAGCTCTCTCGGCCCCACCTACCTCCCAGGGTGTCTGTTGTGGGGAAGGGAAGGGAAAAGGAGTTTGTAAGCCGCTCTGAGACTCCGAGTGAAGGGCGGGGTATAAATCCAATCTCTTCTTCTCTTCTTTTTTTTTGTTTCATTGATTCCATCCCCCGTTCCCCTCACCAAACATTTTAATGGTTATTTTCATGCCTTTGTACATATCTTGGCTGTTTTTAATTTGTTTTAATGAGGTCTTTAATGGTGATTTCATTATGTTCATTATGTATAGAGGGCCAGTTTGGTGTCGTGGTTAAGGATGGTGGACTCTAATATGGGAGAACCAGGTTTGATTCCCCACTCCCCCGCTTGAATCTGCTGGATGACCTTGGGCAAGCCGTAGTTCTGGTCAGAGCTGTCCTTGAAAAAGAACAGTTTCTGTCAAGAGCTCTCTCAGCCCCACCTGCCTCACAGGGTGTCTATTGTGGGGAGGGGAAGGGAAGGGAGTTTGTAAGCCGCTCTGAGACACCTTTGGGTAGTGAAGGGCGGGGTATAAATCCAATCTCCTCCTCCTCCTCCTCCTCCTCCTCCTCCTCCTCCTCTTCTTCTTCTTCTTCTTCTTCTTCTTCTTCTTCTTCTTCTTCTTCTTCTTCTTCTTCTTCTTCTTCTTCTTCTTCTTCTTCTTCTTCTTCTTCTTCTTCTTCTTCTTCTTCTTCTTCTTCTTCTTCTTCTTCTTCTCCTTCTTCTCCTTCTTCTCCTTCTCCTCCTCCTCCTCCTCCTCCTCCTCCTCCTTCTCCTTCTTCTCCTTCTTCTCCTTCTTCTTCTTCTTCTATGTGTGTTTTAATCTATTAGCTTGCTTCTTGGCCCTTGGTGGGGATGTACATTGTGGAGATAAATTAATAATAAGTAAGATCTGGCTCACACTCACTCAGTTTAAAGGGAACACTGCTCTGGACTCATCCTTCCTGAGCGGAGACAAAAATGTGTGAGCTGGAGGCTAAAAAAACTGTGAGTGTAAGCAACGGAGTCCTGTGAGCAAAAATGCTACTCTGAGAGCTACTGGCATTAAAGTTGCGAGCGAGCGATTGGGCTATTGCATAGATTAGTTTGCTCTGGAGCCCTCCTTCCTGAGCGAAGACAAAAACGTGTGAGCTACTGGTTAAAAAAACTGTGAGCTAACTCACACTAACTCAGCTTAGAGGGAACACTGCTGGCAACCAATGCTCCCCGTGAGTGAGGGATTTGGCCGCTGCATAAATTAGTTTGCTCTGGAGCCAGCCTTCCTGAGCGGAGACAAAAATGTGTGAGCCACTGGCTAAAAAACTGTGAGCTAGCTCACGCCAACTCAGCTTAGAGGGAACACTTCTGGAAACCCTCGGACCCCTTGGCTGGTTACTTGGAACCCCTGATGAGGCTGGTGAACTTGACTGGTGTCGGCAAGCTTTGACGGCTTCAAACTTCCGCACAAGACAGAGGGCCCGTCTTTGCTTGCCTCGAAGGCCCAAAGCGAAAAAGGGAGCAGCGGTCTTCCAAGAACTGATACGAGGTTTGGGGTTATTTTTTTTCGCTTTCGCTTGTCTCGTTTAATGACGCCACTTCCTTTCACCCTCTTTCCAGCTCCTCGCCTCCGGGAGTTTTCGAGAAGGAATACGAGATCTATCGGGATTATGGCTCCGACGGGCAGCGCCTCCACTACAGGTGAGTCGATCCCGTCTTGGCCTCTTTCCGGACAGCTTGTAGCTTTTCAGCCAGTTGGGTGCAAACCCTTGGCTCTGTTGCATGAGGAGCCGGGGACGTTGAGTGCAGGAAGGGAACAGAGAAGAAGCTTGTTCTGTTTGGGATGGGAAGTGGGACCTGGGATATGTGAGAGACGAGCACTTTTGAAGCAACCACGCACCGACGGAGGGAGGAACCCCAGAGAAATGTCCGCTTTGCAAAGGAACAGCATTTCCCCTCCTCTTGAGTCTAGTTTTACACGTGTGAGCAACACGAATTGGGGTCTCCTTTGAAACTCTCTTCTGTCCCCTTGACGTCTTGGGCCCCAAGACCATCAGGAAAGCCCCGCTGGCTTAGATTGCCCCCTTTACCAAAGGCTGCAATCATACGCACAATTAGACCTGACACAGGTGCAAATGCCGGGCAGATTTAAAGGGCGCGATCAGACAACGACATCCGGGAAGCGCCCCGCAGCCGTCGGCGACCCGTTCCGCCCCGCCACAGAAGCGGAGTTAAAAGACACCGGGGGAAAATCAGGTAGTTAATGGGTTGTGACGGGCCATGGACGGACTTTTCCCTGTCTGACCGCTCCAGCGCGCTCTCGTGGCGTTGGGATGGTCTGATCAGGCCCTCCTGACTCCGTGCCGTCGTTTTTTCCTCCTTCGCAGTATG
The DNA here is from genome assembly GCA_029375565.1 of Gekko gecko. NCBI lineage: Eukaryota > Metazoa > Chordata > Lepidosauria > Squamata > Gekkonidae > Gekko > Gekko gecko. Next base: position 67,047,780 of record JAPDNY010000009.1, read on the forward strand.
TGCATCGTCACAAACTCCATAGGGAGCCCTCGGTGTGGAGGTGCAATTCATCAATTCCTCACTTAAGCGCATAGGGGAAAAACGGCACAAAAAATATCCCAGCTCACCCGCAGTTGCGTCTGATCACACACGGACAGGCTGTGCCTGGCAGCTTCGAAGAGAGGTGTGATCGTGCGACGGCGGAGGAAATAGCCTCGCTTCCCCCACCCCCCGGTTTTTTTCTGGCCTTTGTGACCGCAACCAAAGGGGCCTACTCTGAGCCCCTTTTGGGAAGCCTGTCAGCTCGACAGACTCATTCCTGCCTGTTGTTTTCCCCCACTGACTGGCATTTGAACCTTGCCTACCATCCCAGTGTATTTGAAAAAGTGTGCTTTGGACACGAAAGCTCGTACCTTGAATAAAACTTTGTTGGTCTTGAAGGTGCCCCACGGGACTCCAAATCTGTTCTACTGCTACAGACCAACACGGCTGGCCCCATGGATCTGGCTTTTGGAGGGATACTGCCTCTGAAGGCGGGAGTTCCGTCTAGCCGTCATGGCATCCTCCCATAATTCTTTTCCATAACCAACTTTAAGACTCATAGAGTCATAGAATGTTAGAGTTGGAAGGGGCCTTGCAGGTCATCTAGTCCAACCCCCTGCACTCTGCAGGAGCAGAGCCGAAAGAGAGCCCTACATACCTACAACATACCCGAAAGACGGTCGTCCAGCCTCCACTTGGAAATGTCCAGGGAAGGAGCATCCACCACCTCCCGCGGCAGACTGTTCCACTGCTCAACCACTCTGTCAGTTAGGAAGTTTCTCCTGATATCTAGCCGGTATCAACTCCCTTGCAATTTCCACCCATTAGACCTAATCTTTGCAATCCGGAGCAAGAGAGAATAGATCTGCTCCATCTTCTACATGTCCCAGTTTTGGGTCCCAGTCCACACATTTGTGAAGCACTGTGCTAAAGGCATGTTGAGAAAAGCATTCTTGGTGGGTTCCGGAACTCCTTTGGTGTAGTGGGTTAAGTGCGCAGACTCTAATCTGGGAGAACCGGGTTTGATTCCCCACGTTCTTTCAGAGCTGTTCTTTTTTTATTATTAATAAAATAATATTTTATTACTTTTACAATAAAAGTTTACTTTTATTGAGAAAAATATCAGTACAATATAACCATCAATATTCGCAATAAGAAAAATATAAAGTTATTAAATTGTGCAAAATGCATAACAACTAGAAAGGTAAAAATGTTGTGAAACTACAGATCTTTAGAACTGTAAGTGTTCAGCGAGAAAGGAGTAAAGCTAACTATATGCTCTTCTAAAAATTACAGATCATAAGGAGATATGTAGATTGTGCCATAAAATACAAGTAATCCATCAATAATAGGGGCACAGTACATGTTTCAAAAGTATTCCAAAAATACAGAAAGAAGATGTACAAATAACATTCAATAATGCTGTTCTTGATGTTCCCTCTAAGCTACCGAGTCTTGTGAGCAAAAATTCTACTTTGTGAGCCACTGGCATTAAAGTTATGAGCAAGCAATTTGGCTACTGCTTAAATTAGTTTGCTCTCGAGCCCTCCTTCCTGAGCTAAGACAAAAATGTGTGAGCCGGAGGCTAAAAAACTGGGAGCCAGCTCACACTCACTCGGCTTAGAGGGAACACTGGCCAAGACACCTTCCTTAGTGCCCACCTAGTGTCTTTAGAGGGGTGGGGCCAAGTGGGTCTCCTTCCCAGTAGGGTTTCTGATTGGTCCCTGGAGATTCAACTGGCCATGCAGATTAAAATAAGGTTTCAGCAGCAGCTGCCACAACGCTGCTGGTTTTATGCTCTCTTATTAAGAAGTTTAAAAGAGGAGAGCCGGTTTGGTGTAGTGATTGGCAGTGCGGCCTCTGATCTGGGAGAACCGGGTCTGATTCCCCACTCCTCCTCCACATGCAGCTGCTGGTGTGACCTTGGGCAAGCCACAAGTTCTTTCAGAGCTGTTCTCTCAAGGGCAGTTCTCGAGAGAGCTCTCTCAGCCCCGCCTACCTCCCAGGGTGTCTGTTGTGGGGAGGGGAAGGGAAAGGAGTTTGTAAGCCACTCTGAGACTCCGAGGGAAGGGTGGGGTATAAATCCATTCTCTTCTCTTCTTCTCTCCTTCTCTCAGAGCTGTTCTCTCAGGAGCAGTCCTCGAGAGAGCTCTCTCAGCCCCACTGACCTCCCAGGGTGTCTGTTGTGGGGAGGGGAAGGGAAAGGGGATTGTAAGCCATTCTGAGACTCCGAGGGAAGGGCGGGGTAGAAATCCAATCTCTTCTTCCTCTTCTCTCTTCTTCCTTTCCTCTTAGAAACCCATTAGAGCCGGAATGCACATCGCTTCCCAAACTGCAGTGAGATTTTCCTTCCCGCGTGGCTGTTTGACAATCGGGGCTGTTCGGAGATGGGGTGTAACGATTCTCACCCCCCCCAGCTTCCGTGCTGCAAATATACATTTTAATGAGTCGGCTGAAACAGATCCGTGCCCCCTTAGCCTTGTGGGAGGGGACGGGAACAAAGGAAGTACTAAAAATCCCACCTGCCTATTTGGCCAGATGTTTGGCTGTCAAGATCGGCGTCTGTGAAGGACGCCTCAAGAAAAGGGCTCCTCTTCGGCAGCCGTGATTATTCCGGGCTCGTTTTCGAAGGCTATAAAAGTTGCATTTCCAACAGAAGGCGGTCTCTGCCGCTGTGGCGCCGGCACGAGAATTGCGCCCAGATGTTTGCACCGGGGTTCTGCCATAACAAACTGTCGGCATTTTGCTCTCATTCCTCATTAATAGCAACCCTCCCGTCTTCAAAAAGGGAACCGGGAGAAGGGGGCTGCCTCTCGATTTCTCGCTCTTACTTGGGCTTTAGGATAGACTTTATAAGGCCTGGTTTTAAAAGGCCGGTGTGAGCGCTGTGCCCTCATGTGGCCCCCTAGCAAGGAGACTGTCGGCGTTCCCCTGTGGATAGAAACCGACCGGCCCAGGTAATTTCAGATCACGCTGGAGTTCTGTAAGACTAGGGAAGCCGCTTTCCAAGCTGTTACCGACTGAAACCCCCTTTCCGTTTGCTTTGGTGTAGTTTTGTGTAGTGGTTAGGAGCGTGAACTCTAATCTGGGAGAACCAGGTTTGATTTCCCCAGTCCTCCACATGCAGCTGTTGGCATGACCTCGGGTCAGTCACAGGTTCTTTTCAGAGCTGTTCTCTCATGAGCAGTCCTCAAAAGAGCTCTCTCAGCCCCACAGGCAGTGTTCCCTCTAAGCTGAGCTAGTGTGAGCTAGCTCACAGTTTTTTAGCCTCCGGCTCACACATTTTTGGCTCAGGAAGGATGGCTCCAGAGTAAATTAATTTATGCAGCAGCCAAATGGCTTGCTCACAACTTTAATGCCAGTAGCTCACAAAGTAGATTTTTTGCTCACAAGACTCCACAGCTTAGAGGGAACAGTCTGTTGTGGGGAGGGGAAGGGAAAAGAGATTGTAAGCCGCTCTGAGACTCCTCTGGGTAGTGAAGGGCGGGATATAAATCCAACCTCTTCTTCTCTTAGTTGCTGTAGATTTTCCGGGACGTCTGGCTGTGGTCTTGGCATTGTAGGACCTGACGTTTCACCAGTAGCTGTGACTGGCATCCTCAGAGGTATAACACAGAAAGATGGAGGACTCTGTGTGTCCAAGTGAGAAGGAAAGTGGTAGGCAGGTAATTTATATCTACTCAGGAAGGTGGGGTAGGGCTGAGTCATTATCTTGTAGGAGTTCTCCAGGCTATGAACATGCTAATGGAGGAGATTTCCTGAGGAGGTTCTTTTGTCTATGGATTGTTTCCTGAGGAGGTTTCCTGTTTCCTGAGGAGGTTCTTTTGTGTGTGGAATTGCCATTGAAACTCTAATCTTATCTGTAGTACTATTGTCAGCTGTAGAGCATTTTGTCTTTTTTCAGGACGGGGAATCATGCCCAGTTTATTTTTAAACTCTCTTCTTTCCTGTTGAAATTGTGTTTATGTTTATGAATTTCAGTGGCTTCCCTGTGTAATCTGACATGGTCATTGGAAGTGTTGTCCAGCCTCTCAGTGTTTTGCAACCTTTGACAACATATCTTCTTCTCTTCCTTGCACACGGAAGTTCTGGGGTTCAGTCCTTGGAACATCTAATCGAAAAAGGCTTTTGAGTATCAGAAATTGGGAAAGATGCTTCTCTGGCTGAGTCCGCGGGGAGCTGCCGCCTGTCAGAGAAGGTCCTTGGACCCTTGGTCTGACGAAGAAGAAGAAGAAGAGGAGGAGGAGGAGGAGGAAATTAGGTTTATATCCCGCCCTTCACTCAGAGTAGCTTACAATTTCCTTTCCCTTCCCCTCCCCACAACAGACAACCCTGTGAGGGAGGTGGGGCCAAGAGAGCTCTTTCCAGAACAGCTCTGACAGAACTATGGTTTGCCCAAGGTCATCCAGCAGCTGCAAGTGGAGGAGTGGGGGAATCAAATCCGGTTCTCCCAGATTAGAGTCCGCGCACTTAACCACCACACCAAACTGAGGTGTCTGGCAAGGAACCCCTGCCTGTTATGGAAAAGTCTCGGGTGGCTTTGGGGGCGCATGGGCAGTATGCCAGGTGGGCTTTGTTATAACCCTGCACTAGCTGAGCAGACTCTTTATATCTCTCTGTTAAAGTGTTGAGAATTTTGTAAAAAGGAAGATACGTTTGGTTGTGAAAATGCTTTTTGAGTCTTGTCATAGTGTGGTGCATAGCCCGTGGTCTTCTTCTCCCTGAGAAATAGCTGCCAGCGCATCCCTTAGGTCTCCCACGGAACGGGACACTCTGGCCAGAGGACCTGCTCTGCCAGGCAGGAGCAAACGATAAAGTCCTCCCCACTTCGCCCCAAGGAGGGAGAGTGCAGGGCTGGTCTGTTCCTCGTTCACCCCTTCTTCTTTTTTTCCAAACTTTTCAAGGGTCTGAGATGAGGCTGGACTTTTTTGGCGCACGGAATCAGACATAAACATCTCCCTTCCCGGAGGTGGTCTTCCGAGCCCTGTAATTTGGTTTTCAGCCGCGCCGGCCCCGCCAGACAAACTCATTTACGTTGGCTGCCCGTCTTGTCAGAGTTAATCTCCACTTTGGACAGGACGATGGGAAGAGGAGCTCTCTCTCGGGGCCGGGAGCTCCAGTGGTTGCCGTGGGAAAGGGCTTGGAGGCGAGTTCAGCTCTTCCGTCCCGGTTTTACTGGTCCCTCCCCCCCATCCCGTATCCCAGTAGGAAGTTACAAATGGCCGGAGGCAGGAGATCGTTTTTAGGGGGTTAGAAGTGATTTCAGAGAGGTTTTCAAGGGGCCCATCAACACCTTTCCTGGCAACCGGGAAGTGTTTTAAAAAGTGGGCGGGGCCTCTGTCTATCATGGCTTCGAAGAAGAATCACAGAATCATAGAATCATAGAATCATAGAATATTAGAGTTGGAAGGGACCTTGCAGGTCATCTAGTCCAACCCCCTGCACTCTGCAGAAGCATAGCCAAAAGATAGCCCTACATACCTACAACATACCTGAAAGATGGTCGTCCAGCCTCCGCTTGAAAATGTCCAGGGAAGGTGCATCCACCACCTCCCGAGGCAGTCTCTGTTCCACTGCTCAACCGCTTTGACAGTTAGGAAGTTTCTCCTGATACTGAGCCGGTATTGACTCCCTTGCAATTTCCACCCATGAGATCTAGTCTTGCAATCCGGGGCAAGAGAGAATAGATCTACTTCATCTTTTCCATGACAGCCCTTCAAATACTTGAAGACTGCAATCCTGTCCCCTCTAAGTCTTTTCTTTCCCAGGCTAAACATACCCAATTGTTTCAGCCTTTCCTCGTAAGACTTGGATTCCAACCCTCTCACCATCCTGGTCCCCCTCTTCTGGACACACTAGAGCTTGTCAACATCCTTCCTAAAGTGTGGTGCCCAAAACTGGACACAGGACTCCGGGTGAGGCCTGGCCATAGCAGAATAGAGCGGAACTACCACCTCCCGTGATCTGGACACAATGCTTCTGTTAATGCATCCTAAGATTGCATGAAGAAGTAGAAGAAGAAGAAGAAGAAGAGACTGGATTTATACCCCGCCCTTCACTCGGAGTCTGAGAGCAGCTTACAAACTCCTTTCCCTTCCCCTCCCCACAACAGAGACCCTGTGAGGGAGGTGGGGGCTGAGAGAGCTCTGACAGAAGCTGCTCTTTTTCAAGAACAGCTGTGCCAGAACTACGGCTTGCCCAAGGTCATCCAGCAGCTGCCAATGGAGGAGTGGGGGAATCAAACCCGGTTCTCCCAGATTAGAGTCTGCGCACTTAACCACTGCACCAAACTGGCTCTATTAAGTGATGAGGAAGCAAGAAAGTATTTTGAAACAATGCATTCATTTTAAAAGGCCATCATGGTAATCAGAGTATCTGCCCGAAATGTCAAAGAGTTACTGTGAGAGAGATTCAAGTGGGGTCGCCGCATTGGTCTGAAGCAGCAGAACAAAGTTTGAGTCCAGTGGTACCTTTTAAGACCGACAGTGTTTTTATTCAAGGTATAAGCTTTCCTGTGCACAAACACTTTTTGGAGGGGAAAGTAGTGTTAAGTGTCCTATACCCCCGACAGGAGAGAATGAAGATTCCCAGTCACTTCCCACAATTAGAAAAGACATCTTTAGACATTTATCTGCTAGTCTGAAATATTTATGGCTTTATAGCTGTTGACTCTATAACCATATCTTGGTCATCATAAGAACATAAGAGAAGCCAGTGTTGGGTCAGACCAATGGTCCATCCAGTCCAACACTCTGTCACACAGGAGCCAAAAATACCAGGGGCCAGCAGTGGGACCAGGACACTAGAAGCCCTCCCACTGTTGTCCCCCCCAGCACCAAGAATAGAGTGCATCACCTGCCCCAGACTGAGAGTTCCTATCTATACCTTGTGGCTAATGGCCACTGATGGACTTCTGCTCCATATGCTTATCTAACTCCCTCTTGAAGCCGTCTGTGCTTGTAGCTGCCACCACCTCATGTGGCAGGGAATCCCATGTGTTAATCACTCATCATGTTGATCACTCATCATGTTTCATGTTAATTTGCTGTTCATTCTCTGGCTATAAATTTGAACCTTGCCTGCCATTCCAATGTATTTGATAAAGTGCCCTTGCACATGAAAGATCAGACCTTGGATAAACGTTTGTCGGTCTTAAAGGTGCCACCGGACACTGGATTTGTTCCACTGCTTCAGACCAGCACAGCTGACCAACATTGTTGGTTTTAAAGGTGCCACTGGACTCAAACTTCATGGCCCAACTGAATGAAGTAAGTACTTTTCTCCCTTTCTCACAATGCAAGAACTCGTGGGCACTCCATGCAATTGCTGAGCGGTCGGGTTAGAATGGATAAAAGGAAGTCCTTTTTCACCCAAAGAGTGATTAACACGTGGAATTCACTGCCACAGGAGGTGGTGGCAGCTACAAGCATGGACAGTTTCAAGAGGGAATTAGATAAACATATGGAGCAGAAGTCCATCAGTGGCTATTAGCCACAGGGTATAGATGGGAACTCTCAGTCTGGGGCAGGTGATGCACTCTATTCTTGGTGCTGGAGGGGGCAACAGTGGGAGGGCTTCTGGTGTCCTGGCTCCACTGCTGGACCTCCGTCCTGATGGCCCCTGGTATTTTTGGCCGCTGTGTGACAGAGTGTTGGACTAGATGGGCCACTGGCCTGATTCAACATTGGCTTCTCTTATGTTCTTATGAGTTATGCATAACATCATTCCCTGACGTTTTGTGGTTGGCCCCGCCTCCTGCAGCAGCCATTTTGTGATTGGGCCCACCACCCCATGGCAGAATTCCGAAGGTGCCCGCTGGCTCAAAAAGGATGAGGACCGCTGTCTTCACTCAAATAGGTCTTAGACGTTCTCCAAGCAAACCTGTTTGCAGTAGGGGAAACTGGAGCGGCAGCCATCCCTTTGGGCTTCTGCAAACGTGGTTGTTTCTCTCCGGCCACAGCTGGGCACGGAAACCAAGATTGGGCCCCTTCAGGACAGCACGGGGGGACTTAGCAAACGTCCTCCATGCCAATCTGGGATCAGGAAGGCATCGCTTCACAGAGGCCACTGTCTCCGCTTGGGGCTCTTTAGCTTGGAGAAATGACGGCTGAGGGGTGACATGATCGAGGTTTATAAGATTATGCATGGGATAGAGCAGGTAGAGAAAGAAGTACTTTTCTCCCTTTCTCACAATACAAGAACTCGTGGGCACTCCATGAAATTGCTGAGCAGTCAGGTTATAACGGATAAAAGGAAGTCCTTCTTCACCCAAAGAGTGATTAACACGTGGAATTCACTGCCACAGGAGGTGGTGGCAGCGGCTACAAGCATGGGCAGCTTCAAGAGGGAATTGGATAAACATACAGAGCAGAGGTCCATCAGTGGCCATTAGCCACAAGGTATAGATAGGGACTCTCAGTCTGGGGCCAGGGATGCTCTGTATTCTTGGTGCTTGGGGGGGGTAACAGTGGGAGGGCTTCTCGTTTCCTGGGTCCACTGATGGACCTCCTGATGGCCCCTGGTATTTTTGGCCACTGTGTGACACAGAGTGTTTGACTGGATGGGCCATCGGCCTGATCCAACATGGGCTTCTCTTATGTTCTTATGTTCCGTGCCGGCCGATCTCAGGCCGGCTGCTAGAAGATTCTGAGGTGGAGGTAAAAGAACTCCGCTCCCCCTTCCTGATTGCGCGGCTTCTCCGGTCTTCACTGGGGCTGGAGAGTCTCTTACTGCCTCGACCGCTTCTGGTTTCTGTAGCTCGGGGCTCGATTGGCAGCCTTCATGCGCCGAGCGTCTGTTTTTCTCATCTGCACCGTTTGGGTGAGCGGATTAGTGTACTCCGTGTGTGGCAGGCAGGGGGAAAGGGGAGGTTGTATCTGTGAAGCCGCGAGCCTCATTTCCCCAGACCGCATTGCCTCGTAGCCCGGAAAGGAGATCAAGTGTGCTGCAACCCTCTCTTTTGCTGGAAGCCCGCTCACGGTGCTCTGCTCTGCTGTAGAGTGGGAGATCGGGGCGAGACAAATTGGAGCAAGTCGGCGTGCAGGAAGCAAGGGGAGCCCTGAATCCTGGGGCACCCATGCAGCTGGGCATGGCCTAGTGGTTAGAGTGTTGGATTGATTAGGATTTGGGAGAGCCAGGTTCGAATCTCCTCTCTGCTACAGGACCTTGCTGGGTGACTTCGGGCCAGCCACTCCCTCTCAGCCTAACCTACTTCAGGGGGTTGTTGTGAGGAACAAAATGAGAAGTAGATAATAATGATAATGATAATGATAATGATAATATATTTTTATAGATTAATTGTATTATAATAAAATATTTTTGTTAGTTGCTGTAGATCTTCCGGGTTGTGTGGCCGTGGTCTTGGCATTGTAGGACCTGCTGTTTCGCTAACAGCTGTGACTGGCATCCTCAGAGGTATAACACAGAAAGATGGAGGACTCTCTGAGTCAAGGTGATTAGAAAAATGGTAGGCAGGTAATATATATCTACCCTGGAAAGTAGGATAGGGCTAAGTCATTATCTCAGATCTTAGATATATGTCATTATCTTAAATAATGACTCAGCTCTACCCCACCTTCCAGGGTAGATGTAAATTACCTGCCTACCATTTTTCTTCTCACCTTGACACAGAGAGTGCTCTGTCTTTCTGTGTGATACCTCTGAGGATGCCAGTCACAGCTACTGGCGAAACGTCAGGTCCTACAATGCCAAGACCACGGCCACACAACCCCAGAAAATCTACAGCAACTAATATAACTCTGGCCGTGAAAGCCTTCGACAACATAAAAGTATTTTTATTACTATTATTATTTGGCCATGTGCGTAGTATAGCCAAGAGATCCTAACATTGTCTGGCAGCCAAGAGTTCTAGCTCTTTTAGCCTTATGCATCATTAGGTGGCGATCTAGACTTATTTCTTTTAAGGCAAGAGAGGTTTCAGAGGAAGTTTGCCTGCCTCTCCGTCATGACCCTGGTATTCCTTGGAGGTCACCGTTCCAGATACTAGCCAAGGCCGACCCTGCCTAGCTTCTGAGATCTCACGGGATCGGGTTAGCGTGGACTAGCCAGGTCAGGGCGGGGGGGATACCGTTAGCCACCTTTCGTCCCCATTGTGGGGAAAAGTGGGCATTCAATGAAGTAAATAAATAGAAATCAGTGAATGTGGGGCTCACGGTGCAGTGCTTCCTTTCCCACACCCTGTTGGAATACCGCCCTGCTTCCGGGCAATGAGTGACCTGGCTCTTCGCCCCCCGACGTTTTGCTGGTATCAAATAGCTTCGCCTTTGGGTCTTGCAACGCAGACATCTATTATCTCTGCCTTCTCGGGATGGTTTTTAGGGCACGAGTGACGAATCGAGAAGCTCCCCCCCCGGTTGAGATTTCAGCCAGTCTCCGTTTTGCCGGTGGAAGGAATTACAGTCCAGTCCTGTTGTGCGTGGTTGGCCGTGTGGGTTACTGAGATAACATGTATGCCAAGTACGTCGCGTGCTTTGTACAGCAATGGCGCAGAGCTGAAAGGAGGATGCTTTGCCGGTTTGGTGCAGTGGTTTGGTGAGAGCCAGTTTGGTGCAGTGGTTAAGTGTGTGGACTCTAAGCTGGGAGAGCCGGGTTTGATTCCCCCCTCCTCCACTTGCAGCTGCTGTATGACCTTGGGCAAGCCATAGTTCTGACAGAGCTGTCCTTGAAAGGGCAGTTCTGGAAAGAGCCATCTCAGCCCCACCTACCTCCCAGGGTGTCTGTTGTGGGGAGGGGAAGGGAAAGGAGATTGTAAGCTGCTCTGAGACTCCGAGTGAAGGGTGGGGTATAAATCCAATCTCCTCCTCCTCCTCCTCCTCCTCCTCCTCCTCCTCCTCCTTGTTCCTCTTCTTCTTGTTCCTCTTCTTCTTGTTCCTCTTCTTCTTGTTCCTCTTGTTCCTCTTGTTCCTCTTCTTCCTCTTCCTCCTCTTCTTCTTCTTCTTCTTCTTCTTCTTCTTCTTCTTCTTCTTCTTCTTCTTCTTCTTCTTCTTCTTCTTCTTCTTCTTCTTCTTCTTCTTCTTCTTCTTCTTCTTCTTCTTCTTCTTCTTTTCTTTGCCAGTTGGGCTCTGTTATTTGGCCACCTTCATGAGCTGCTTCCAGACAGAGAAGAAAAAAGAGAAGAAGAGATTGGATTTCTACCCCGCCCTTCACTGCCCAAAGGCGTCTCAGAGCGGCTTACAAACTCCTTTCCCTTCCCCTCCCCACAACAGACACCCTGTGAGGTCGGTGGGGCTGAGAGCAGACATTACAGGAAGGTGTTGGATGAAAACAGCGTTGACTCTCGAAAGCTTATTGCCGCCCCCCTCCATATTGTTGGGCTCCAAGATGTCTCTGGACTTGAATTTTGCTAAATTACAGGAAGGGTTACCTGCAGACTGTCACACGCAGTTAAAAATGATGATGCGACAGGCACCTCGTCCCCAAATAAAATGGCTTTTGGCCTCTTTGGGAAGCCGATTCCAGAGGTTCGGGGCCTTGTTTCCCGTGGCCCCTTTCCCATCAGGGTTAAGGGGGAGCACAGCCGGTAGTGATTGCTGGTTCAATCAGAACCGACAGTGAGGTTTGCAGAGAGAGGAGCGTGAGGTTCCTTGCCATGAAAGAGTTCCAAGTCAGCGGTCTTCACTCCGTGGCTTGCCTACAGACACCTTTGCAGTTGCCGTCCACTAGAAGAACCGTGTTTATTTCCATCCCGGGCTGAAGGCCTGTGCTTCCGGGAGCCTTGCAACTCTGGCAGTAGCTGATTCAAGGGGAGAACCACTTGCCAGCCAGAAGCCCCCCAAGCAAGGGCTTTGCCCTCCTTTCCAGAAATGAGAAGGGCAACTAGAATGATAAAAGGGTTGGAACACCTTCCCTGTGAAGAAAGGTTAAAATGCTTGGGGCTCTTTAGCTTGGAGAAACAACGGCTGAGGGGTGACATGATCGAGGTTTATAAGATTATGAATGGGACCGAGCAGGTCGAGAAAGAAGGACTTTTCTCCCTTTCTCACAATACAAAAGCTCGTGGGCACTCCATGAAATTGCTGAGCAGTCGGGTTAGAACAGATAAAAGGAAATACTTCTTCACCCAAAGAGTGATTAACACATGGAACTCACTGCCATGGGAGGTGGTGGCAGCTACAAGCATGGACAGTTTCAAGAGGGAATTAGATAACCATATGGAGCAGAAGTCCATCAGTGGCTATTAGCCACAGGGTATAGATGGGAACTCTCAGTCTGGGGCAGGTGATGCACTCTATTCTTGGTGCCGGAGGGGGCAGCAGTGGGTGGGCTTCTAGTGTCCTGGCCCCACTGCTGGACCTCCTGATGGCCCCTGGTATATTTTGGCCGCTGTGTGACAGAGTGTTGGACTAGATGGGCCATTGGCCTGATTCAACATTGGCTTCTCTTATGTTCTTATGTTCTTATGAGGAAGGTGTGACATTGGGGAACGATGCTTGGCCAATCCACTGGGTCTCACTGGCTTACAGGCTCGTAGCAGCATCTGGAATGGAACTCTGAAACCAGCATCCCTTGTAACGGCGTAAGGATCAGTTGGATGCGCTCAGCACTTGTTCCTGAACACGTGGCTGCATTTTGCACCTGTTAAAGTTGCTCGGCTGATCCACTGGGTCTCACTGGCTTACAGGCTAATAGCAGCATCTGGAACTGAGCTCTGAAACTGGCATCCATTGTAACGGTGTATGGATTAGTTGGACGCGTTCAGCGCTTGTTCATGAACACATGGCTGCGTTTTGCACCTGTTAAAGTTTCCTGTAGCTTAAGTTGTTGCTTGGATTGTCACACGAAGCCGCCTTTGACTGAATCGGGCTCTCGGTCCATCAAGGTCAATCTGGCAGAGGTCTCCCATATCACTTGCCACCTGCTCCTTTTACCTGGAGATGCCAGGGATTGAACCTGGGACCTTGCACTGAGACACAGCCCCTCCCCTGCGTGGCATCTCTTGTCTCTGGAATTTGAACGGAGAGCTGCGTCGGTGAGAATGTGCAATCGAAAATCAAAACAAACCGAAGCCCGTTTCCTCTGGCGAAGGGCACTTTCCACTGGAGAAAAGCGCCTCCGCTAGCCAAAAGAACCCCCGAGATCCGGGCCAAGCCCTTTGTCTTATTTTCTGTGCTTTATGAACATCTGAGAAGACACTGACGTCTAAGCTGGCAGGGAAGATAACCGAGAGTCCTCTTAGAAGGCCAAACTGAAAACATCTGCTTAGCGTCTGGAGGCGGAGAACAAAGCACGTTCCTTGTTAGGGATTACTAAGACAGGGATGGCAAGCAAAATGGCAAGTGTCGGAAGGCCAGTGGATAAACGCAGACCGCAAAGTGACCTTTTCGAAGGCGCTCGGGGGTCTTGGCTGCCACTTTGAGTGAATGCTGTGGAACCGGGGAGGGCACCAGAAAAGGACAACTGGGATTATTAGGGTGAAGGGAATGAACATTGTGTGCGTGGAGCCCGGAGCTGTCGCATGGGTAGAGAGTGGAATGGCTGCAGGCAGAGACGGCAGAGTGTGGAGACACACATGCCCGTGATAGAGAAAGAAAGTCCTTTTCTCCCTTTCTCACAGTGCAAGAACTTGTGGGCACGCAGTGAAATTAATGAGCAGTAGGCTTGGAACGGAGAAAAGGAAGTCCTCCTTCACCCAAAGAGTAATTAACAGGTTGAATTCACTGCCGCAGGAAGGGCGTTTTTTGTAGAAAAAGCTCAGCAGGAACTCATTAGCATAATAGGCCACACCCAATCAGCAGAAACTCATTAGCATATCAGGACACCGCCAACAACACAGCTCATTAGCATATTAGACCACACCCCCATGCTACCAGAAGTGTGGTCATCCAGCCACGCCCACCTTTTTGCCTCTTATTCTGTTTACCTTGTTTGTTGTCAAAACCCAGGGATTTTTTTGGAGCAGGAACTCCTTTGCATGTTAGGCCACACGCCCCCTAATGTAGCCAATCCTAATGAGGTTCTGCTGTTGGGTGTGGCCTATTATGCTAATGAGTTCCTGCTGGGCGTGGCCAACTCGGGACCCAGCCGGAACTCCGTTCCTGTGCGTTCCTGCCCAAAAACAACCCTGGCTGCAGGGAGTGGTGGCAGCTACAAGCATAGACCGCTTCAAGAGGGGATTGGATAAACATATGGAGCAGAGGTCCATGACTGGATATTAGCCACAGGGTATAGATGGAACTCTCTGTCTGGGGCAAGGGATGCTCTGTGCTCTTGGTGCTTGGGGGGGGGCACAGCGGGAGGGGCTTCTGGAGTTCTGGCCCTGCTGGGGGACCTCCTGATGGCATCTGGGTTTTGGCCACTGCGTGACACAGAGCATTGGATTGGATGGGCCATTGGCCTGATCCAACATTGGCTTCTCTTATGTTCTTTAGAGGTCCATCAGTGGCTATTAGCCACAAGGTACAGATGGAACTCTCTGTCTGGGGCAAGGGATGCTCTGTATTCTTGGTGCTTGGGGGGGTCAACAGTGGGAGGGCTTCTAGTGTCCTGGCCCCATTGCTGGACCTCCTGATGGCACCTGGTGTTTTTGGCCACTGGGTGACTCAGAGTGTTGGACTGGATGGGCCATTGGCCTGACCCAACATGGCTTCTCTTATGTTCTTTAGAAGTTCATGAGTGGCTATTAGCCACAAGGTATAGATAGGAACTCTCTGTCTGGGGCAGTGATGCTGCATGTTCTTGGTGCTTGGGGGGGGGGCACAGTGGGAGGGGTTCTGGAATTCTGGCCCTGCTGGGGGACCTCCCGATGGCACCTGGGTTTCAGCCACTGTGTGACCAGAGTGTTGGACTGGATGGGCCATTGGCCTGATCCAACATGGCTTATGTTCATACATACACACACACACACTTTCCAAACACAACAACTTGGTCCACCCAGTGAAATGAGTCACGTCCCTATATCCAGGCTGCACTAGAGGTTGCCAGCTTCCAGGTAGGCCCTGGAGATCTCCGAGAGTTACGACTGCTCTCCGGACTACAGAGACAACTTTCCCTAGAAGAAAATGGCCACTTTGGAGGGTGGGCTCTATGGCATTATACCCTGCTGAGTATACCCTCCCATCCGCAAACCCCACTGTTCCTGGGCACCGCCACCAAAATCACCAGGGATTCCCCGATCCGGACAAGCCTAGGATCCACCCATTTAAATATTTCATGAAGTAACACGCAATGACTTTGGGAAATCCATGTCCTCCGGATTAGGTGGATTTGAAGAATAAGATTCCATGCCTTCACGGCAGATCGATCGGTCAGATGCTCATATGCTGAAAAACTTATTCGTCTCTAAGAGGAAGAAGAGATTGGAATTATACCCTGCCCTTCACTACCTGAAGGAGTCTCAGAGTGGTTTACTATCCCTTTCGTTCCCCTGTGAGGTAGGTGGGGCTGAGAGAGCTCTGAGAGGACTGCCCTTGAGAGAACAGCTCTGAGAGAACTTGTGACTGACCCAAGGTCGCCCAGCTGGCTGCTTGTGGAGGAGTGGGGGATCAAACCCGGTTCTCCCAGATTGGAGTCCACGCTCCTAACCACTACACCAAACTGCTCATGAGAGAACAGGTCTGAGAGAACTGTCGAAGAAGAAGAGGAGGAGGAGGAGGAGATTGGATTTATACCCCACCCTTCACTACCCAAAGGAGTCTCAGAGCAGCTTAAAAACTCCCTTCCCTTCCCCTCCCCTCCCCACAACAGACACCCTGTGAGGTAGATGGGGCTGAGAGAGCCCTGACAGAAACGGCTCTTTTTCAAGGACAGCTGTGCCAGAACTTGTGACTTGCCCAAGGTCATCCAGCCAGCTGCAAGTGGAGGAGTGGGGAATCAGACCCGGTTCTCTCAGATTGGAGTCCACGCTCCTAACCACTACACCAAACTGCCTCTCTAAGGTGCCACCGGGCTCGAATCTCGCTCTCCGTGTTCAAGTATTCAATCTTGCTTTCCATATTCAGCGTCCAACGATGCATCCTTGCCCTTAAGAATTTTTTCTGGCTCTTCCATGGCTGCCTTTCCCAGTCTCCATCTCCTTCAGATTTCTTGTCTGCAGTCTCTCTTTTGGTTGACGATGGTGCCAAGGAATAGAAAATCTCGAACCATTTCCATTTGTTCACCGTCAGCCTTAAAAAAAGGCGTGTTTTGGTTACCAGCATGAAACTGTAGAAAGGAGTCGACGAGCACCTTAAAGACTAGCAGAATTTGTGGCAGGGTAGGAGCTTTCTTGGAGCTGCGGTGGCTCAAGTGGTTAAGAGGCTGAACTGCAGGCTGGAAGGTCAGTAGTTCAGCAGTTCCAGACCCGGGTGCCGCATGATGGAGTGAGCTCCCGTCTCTGGTTCCAGCTCCTGCCAGCCTTGCCGTTCGAAAGCAAGAAACTGTAAGTAGATAAATTGATGCTGCTTTGGTAGGAAGGGAACAGCGTTCCGTGCACCTTGGTGTTTAGTCATGCTGGCCACATGACCATGGAAACGTCTTCAGACAGCGCTGGCTCTTCGGCTTGGAAACGGAGACGAGCACCGCATCCCTAGAGTCGGATTCGACTGGCTTTCGAGCAAAGGAAGCCTTTACCCAGGAGCTTTCTTGAGCCACTGCTTAGTTCTTCAGATACCAGTGGCTGAAGAAGTGAGCACTAACTCACAAAACCTCACGTCCGGACACCGTGCCACAAATTTTGGCCACTTTTGCATTGTCATTTCTGTCACTCGTTTGTCTCTATTAGGAGCAGCGGTGGCTCAAGTAGTTAAGACGCTGAACTGCAGGCTGTGGAAGGTCAGTAGTTCAGCAGTTTGAGACCCGAGTGTGCCGCAAGACGGAGTGAGCTCCCGTCTCTAGTTCCAGCTCCTGCCAACCTAGCAGTTCGAAAGCAAGAAATTGCAAGTCGATAAATAGGTACCACTTCGGTGGGAAGGGAACAGTGTTCCGTGCGCCTTGGTGTTTAGTCATGCCGGCCACATGACCACGGAAACGTCTTCAGACAGCGCTGGCTCTTCGGCTTGGAAACGGAGATGAGCACCGCAACCTTAGAGTTGGATTCGACTGGCTTTCGAGCAAGGGAACCTTTGCCTTTACCTTGTCTCTATTGCTTCGGGGTCTTTCCCCCCACAATGAGTTTTGCTTTCTCTAGTAGTCCCAGAGGGTGCAAAACACATGTGGAAAGGGGGGGGATGACGACATACCAGGTTGGTGTAGTGGTTAAGTGCATGGACTCTAATCTGGGAGAACCGGGTTGGATTCCCCACTCCTCCACTTGCAGCTGCTGGATGACCTTGGGCAAGCCATGGTTCTGTCAGAGCTGTTCCCTCAAGGACAGTTCCAGAAAGAGCTCTCTCAGCCCCACCGACCTCACAGGGTGTCTGTTGCAGGGAAGGGACAGGAGTTTGTAAGCCGCTCTGAGACTCCGAGGGAAGGGCGGGGTATCAATCCAAACTCCTCCTCCTCCTCCTCCAAAGCGACCGGGAAAAACGAGTGACAAAAGGGACAGCGTGGAAGTCTTTCCGGTGCTACTCGACTGTCGTTCTTATCTGCTGCTGCATGCAGACTGACAAAGATGCCCGTCTTGATCTATCAGCGTAGAACTGGGTGCAGAATTCGCCGAACTCAGTGAATTGTTAGCACTGCCTTTACCACGGCCCTGAGAGCGGGAGTTGGGGGGTGGGCACTGATCTTTGTAGAATCCCGCCCCCCCCCATCCCCGTTCTTACATCTGCCTCCTTGCAGCTGCCGCCTGATCTCTCTTCCCTTTCCAGCACAGGAGCAATTATGAGATTAGATTTCACTGCGGCCAGCACAGGACGGGGGCCGGCTGCTTTCCCGCGCACGTGTTTCTGCAACCAGACATAAATCTGTCTGCTTCCCACTTGGCTTTATTGGCAGCCGGCAGTGTGATGGCTCCCCCCGCCCTTTCCGTTTTGAAGGAACACTCCGAGACGGTGCAGTTATAGTCCATGCTCCCTCTAAGCTGTGGAGCCTTGTGAGCAAAACTTCTCCTCTGTGAGCTCCTGGCATTAAAAAACATCACCCAAAGGGGCACTGCTGCCCCCACGGTGAACCCCAAGCAAGTGGCAGTCTGACATATGCAGCCTTTGAAGAAGAAGAAGAAGAAGAAGAAGAAGAAGAAGAGGAGATTGGATTTACACCCCACCCTTCACTACCCAAAGGAGTCTCAGAGCGGCTGACAAACTCCTTTCCCTTCCCCTCCCCAGAACAGGCACCCTGTGAGCAATGCTCCCTCTAAGCTGTGAAGTCTCGTGAGCAAAAATTCTACTTTGTGAGCTCCTGGCATTAAAGTTGTGAGCGAGCAGTTTGGCTACTGTATAAATTAGTTTGCTCTGGAGCCCTCCTTCCTGAGCCGAGACAAAAAGGTGTGAGCCGGAGGCTAAAGAACGGTGAGCCAGCTCACACTAACTCAGCTAAGAGGGAACACTGCCCGAGAGGTAGGCGGGGCTGAGAGAGCTCTTTTGAGAACTGCCCTTGAGAGAACAGCTCCGAGAGAACTGTGGCTTGCCCAAGGTCATCCAGGTCAAACGTGGTGAGCCGCCGTGTTCCCTCCAAGCTGTGGAGTCTTGGGAGCAAAAATTTTGCTCTGTGAGCTACCGGCAGTAAAGTTGTGAGCGAGCGATTTGGCTGCTGCATAAATCAGTTTGCTTGGGAGCCATTCTTCCTGAGCGAAGGCAAAAGTGTGTGAGCCGGAGGCTAAAAAACGGTGAGCTGGCTCACACGAACTCAACTTAGAAGGAACACTGGCAGCAACCATGTACAGAAACCTATAGCCCAAAACACCCCCCTTCAAAATACAGACACACCAATAGGCAATTAGGCAATTAGGCACTTAGAGACCCTTAATTGCACAGCCTGCTTCAAGCGGGTGTTCCCTGATTGGCCGACTCGGCAAGGGCGGCCAATCCAAACGTAGCATCTAGGAGCCTTTTGAACAATGAATGTTCGCTTGAAGATCTCATTGCACAACCGAATTATACCCTGCTGAGCTCCCTTCGTCCCCAAACGCCACCCTCCCCAAATTCAATGCCACAAAATGTCCAGATATTTTGCAACCCAGAGCTGTCCATCCATTGAGATGGCTTTGGTTGGTGGAGGAGTTTGCGAGCCTTCTGGTTCCTCTCCTATGTCCAGAAATTATTTCCAGAGATAGCAGCAAGCGTTTCTGAACGAGGATGACTGTTTAGAGGGTTTGAACTCCCCTTTGCGTTTCTTTCGCACTCAGGATAGGGTTGCCGACTCCCAAGTTGGGAAATCCTTGGAGGTTTGGGGGTGGAGCTTGTGGGAGGCAGGGTTCAAGGAGGGGAGGGACCTCCGTGGAATATAATACCATAGAATCCGTCTTCCCAGGCAGCCATTTTCTGGAGACCCGTTGTAATTCCAGGAGATTCCCAGGCCACACCTGGAAGATGGCGACCCTACATCAACACTGAAAATGCAGATGTGGCAAGATCTTAATTTTACATTTGTTTCTAGAATGATATTGCTATACATTCATGGTGCAGTGAGAGAGTCAAGCTGTGGTCCTAATGTGCATTTGCTAGGATGTATGCTCCAATGCGCTCGGGGATGGGGGGGGGAGACTGACTTCTGAGTATGTGTGATTAGGATCAAACTTCTTGGAGGGTACTTTTACGATGCCATGGAACTGGTGGACTGGGAATGTTGCCAGCAGCCATGAGGATGCAGTAATGGTAGGGACTAGGGGCGTACGCTTGGTATATACCGAGCCGAATAAATACTGGAAAAATACCTTATTGGTATTTGTTCAGCTGAATACAGATCAGAGATACATAACCAGCTATTGATGTAGCTGAACAGAATTTTGTGAACAGAAGAGCTGCCATGAACTTCCATGAATTTTAAGGCACTTCGTGAAGAGCAGAAAGTAGGGGTTTAAATGGCTCCGGGCCACTTCAACCCCTGCATCTTGTTCTCTGCTTTTTGCAGGGAAGCCCATGCTTTCTGTTCCCCACTGCTTTTTGCAGGGAGAACCCCTTTGTTCTGCCCCCTGCGAAAAGTGTTGGGGAGCAGAAAGCAGGGGTCATGAACTGCTGTGAACTGGTTCGGTTTGCAAACCAACCTCATATCGGTTCGTGGTTCTGTTCTGAACTGGTTCGTTATAAACTGAAACGAACCACAGAAATACAATTTGTGCCCATCTCTATCCAGCATCCCATTTTACAGTGTGCCCATCCAGTTACCCCAGATACGGAGGTCCCTTTGCGTTGTCGTGGCTTGTAGCTATTAATGGACTTTCCTACCTCCATAAGAAGTAGTCCATAAACTCTTCTGCAGGTCAGGAAGAAACTTCAGCCGAACATTGTCGCCTATTTATACAGCTGTATAAAGCAGACCAACCAGATCAGAGCTTCACACAGCTGTTCTACTGGTGCCTGACCCTGTGGGGTGCTGAGGCCCTTCCCTAACCCCTGGAAATCCAGCACAGCTCCGCTGTGTCTCCCGAGAGTGCATTTCCCAACCTCTCTTTGCTTTCCTAAGGACCCCGGGACCTTTCTTCGAAATAACAAATGGGGAGATGCCCTTGTCAGCGTGCCAGTGTCGGCAACTGCCAGGAATCCTGGAACGCACGCAGCCTTCCACGAGAAGCTAAAAATGTATGTTTGCACATGCCGTCTTCCAGAGAGGGTCTTCCTCCCCTCCCCCATCCCCCACCTGGAAATGCAGCACACATGTTGACAGCCTGTTCTCAGAACCCGCCTGTCAAGAATATGGTCCGAGGCAGGGGTCTCCCGCTCTTGGACGCGAGTCAAGAGGAGACGCTCCGAGAGAGCAGCTTTTAAGCCGCCGGAGAAGAAGCTGGCCTAGTGGTAAACAAATTAATACAGACAGGCGGTGGGGGAACTGGCTGGGAGGGGGAAGATGCAGTTCTTGAATGCTGATTCTGCCGCCGCCGCAAAGAAAGCAAAGCTTGTGCGGCAGCAGGAAGCGCTCGGACTGGACCTGGAGGAGGCCGCTTGGTTTTGCCAACGCAAGCAGCGTTGAGGCTTTTCTCTCCAACCCCCCCCCCTTGGAGGCTCCCTACGAGGCAGATTTTTGGCTCCCCCGTGTGATATGCAAATCCCGGGCTCCCCGGTCCCAGTCCGTGAAATCGCCAAACTAGGTCAGGTCTGTTTGTCGTCATTTAGACAATATTGCTAAGTGAGCATCAGACAAAACACACTTAGGATGTCTTTTTTGTTGTTCAGTCACACAGTCGAGTTCGACTCTTCGCGACCTCATGGACCAGATCACGCCAGGCCCTCCTGTCTTCCGCTGTCCGCTGAAGTTTGCTCAATTTCGTGTTCGTTGCATCGATGACACTGTCTCACCATCTCATCCTTTGCCGTCCCCTTCTTCTTTGACCTTCAATCTTTCCCAGCATCAGGGTCTTCTCCGATGAATGCTCCCTTCTCATTGGGTGGCCAAAGTATTTGAGCTTCAGCTTCAGGATCTGGCCTTCCAGGGAACAGTCAGGGCTGATTTCTTTTAGGACTGAATGATTTGATCTCCTTGCAGTCCAAGGGACTCTCAAGAGTCTTCTCCAGCACCATAGTTCAAAAGCATCTATTCTTCGGTGCTCGGCCTTCCTTATAGTCCAACTCTCGCAGCCATACATTACTACGGGGAATACCATTGCTTTGACCATGCGGACTTTTGTTGGCAAGGTGATGTCTCTGCTCTTTATCATGCTGTTTAGGTTTGCCATCACTTTCCTCCCAAGGAGCAGGCGTCCTTTAATTTCATGGCTGCAGTCACCATCTGTAGTGATCTGGGATCCCAGGAACGTGAAGTCTGTCACTACGTCTACGACTTCCCCTTCTATTTGCCAAGGAGTGATGGGGCCAGATGCCATGATCTTAGTTTTTTTTGATGTTGAGCTTCAAGCCCACTTTTGCGCTCTCCTCTTTCACCCTAAGCAAGAGACTCTTTAGGTCCTCTTCACTTTCTGCCATCAGAGTGGTATCAGAGTAGGATGTCTTAAAGACTAGCAACATAGTGGTAGGGTATGAGCTTTTATAAGACACTGAACTGCAGGATGGAAGGTCGGTAGTTCAGCAGTTCGAGACCCGAGTGCCGCATGACGGAGTGAGCTCCCATCTCTGGTTCCAGCTCCTGCCAACCTAGCAGTTTGAAAACAAGACATTGCAAGTAGATAAATAGGTACCACTTCAGTGGAAAGGTAACAGCGTTCCGTGCACCTTGGCGTTTAGTCATGCCGGCCACATGACCACGGAGAAGTCTTTGGACAGTGCTGGCTCTTTGGCATGGAAATGGAGACGAGCACCGCAATCCTAGAGTCGGATTCGACTGGCTTTCGAGCGAGGGAAACCTTTACCTTTACTAAGGTCCTCCTGGACTGTTACTCTTTTCTACTGCTACAGCCAGACTAATATGGCTACTCATCTTGATCTAGGACATCTTAGGCTGCGACCACGCACATAATTAGCCCCGCCATAGGTGCGAATGCCGGGCGGATTTAAAGGTTGCGATCAGATGCAAACATCTGGGAAGTGCCTCTCACCCGTCAGCAACCTGTTTTGCTCCAACACAGAAGCGGAGTAAAAAAACACTGGGAGAAGTCCGGTAGCAAATGGGTTGCGACGGGCCACGGACGGTCTTTCCCCTGTCTGATCGCTCCAGTGCACTCTCATGGCGTCGGGATGGTCTGATTCTCCCCTCCCCCCCCCTTTCATAGTATGCACATCATTGCACACTCCATAGGGAGCCCTCAGTGCTGAGATGCGATTCACCGATTCCCCGTTTAAGCGCATCGGGAACAAACGGCAAAACCCCCCAATAAGATAATCATAAGATTATGCATGGGATAGAGCAGGTTGAGAAAGAAGTCCTTTTCTCCCTTTCTCACAATGCAAAAACTCATGGGCACTCCATGAAATTGCTGAGCGGTTGGGTTAGAACGGATAAAAGGAAGTACTTCTTCACCCAAAGAGTGATTCACACGTGGAATTCACTGCCACAGGAGGGGGCGGCAGCTACAAGCATGGGCAGCTTCAAGAGGGAATTAGATAAACGTATGGAGCAGAGGTCCATCAGTGCCTATTGGCCACAGGGTATAGATGGGAATTCTCAGTCTGGGGCAGGTGATGCCCTCTATTCTTGGTGCTGGAGGGGGCAGCAGTGGGAGGGCTTCTCGTGTCCTGGCCCCACTGCTGGACCTCCTGATGGCCCCTGGTATATTTTGGCCGCTGTGTGACAGAGTGTTGGACTGGATGGGCCATTGGCCTGATTCAACATTGGCTTCTCTTATGTTCTTATGTTCTTATGTAACCCGACTCACCTGTGGTGCGTCTGGTCATGCAGTGGCGAGCTGCCCCTGCAGTTTCCAAGGACTGTGTGATCACGCATCTGCGGGTGAAATTCCTCTGGGGGAAATAGCCTCGCTCCCCCTCCCCCACATTATCTCGCACGTGTGACCGCCACCTTAGATGCCTTCATTCTTTCCCATCAAAGAGTTCCAAGATGGCCCAGTTAGTTTGCGTCGAACTGGTGTTTCTGTAAGCCTGCGACGTCTAGGCCAGGGGTCCCTAACCCCAACATGCTGTGCTCTCTGACATTCTGTGATTGGCTCCACCTCCTGCGGAAGCCATTTTGTGAGTGTGCCCCTTGTCAGAATTCCAAATTTGCCGGCAGGCGCAAGAAGGTCAGGGACCCCTGGTCTAGGCAACAGTTGCTCTGTGTTTTAACAACAGTTGTTTGCGGGTGGTAGAATCCAGGTTCTCAGATACATTAAGTTCCTATTACCTGGTTGGCTGAGCGATGTCAAGGCCTTCTGTGACATCAGAGGAGATTGACCAATAGTGTGGGAACAGGTGAAGCAGGAGGAGAGATCAGAAGTGACCAAATGTATTGAGTAAAGGTGTTAAGGAAGGAGAAGGTAAATACAATCCACTGTATTGATTGGGACTCGAGCAGTAGATTTCTGTCTTCCGTGTTCTGTCTTATCTGGCAAATGGAGCTTTGATTCTCGAACGCTTATACCTCCCAAATCTTGTTGGTCTCTAAGATGGTACTGGATTTCCACCACCGAACAACATGGCTGCCCTCCTGAAATGGTGTCTTGTATTATGGCTCTTTGTGAATTCTAAGAATTGTCTTCCTTCATTGCTTATAGAAGAAAATGTGGTTTGGTTGAGTGGTTTTGCCTGTTCTGATCCCCTCTTAGTATTAATCACAGGGCAGAGTCTTGCAGGGGCTCACAATTTGGTTTACAGGTCAGGTCTCGTATTTGCTAGAAATACTGTTTGTTGGCACTGGCTGAAAAATGCAGCCGGGGCAGTATTTTCACTTTGGTGGGGGGAAAGGGGGCCAGAGTTTGGTGACTGCAGTTCAAAAGGGGACTTGCTCGCATCTTAAACCGAAAGAAGAGCTTTCTTTAAAAGGTGCCAGGGGAGACTTAAAAGTGAATGACGGGCACAGCTGCCAGTGGTTAAGTGCGAGGACTCTAATCTGGGAGACCCGGGTTTTATTCCCCACTTCTCCACATGCGGCCGTTGGAGTGACCTTCAGTCAGTCACAAGTTCTCTCAGAGCTGTTCTCTCAAGAGCAGTTCCCTCAGAGCTCTCTCTGCCCCACCTACCTCACAGGGTGTCTGTTGTGGGGAGAGGAAGGGACGGAGTTTGTAAGCCACTCTGAGACTCAAAGTGAAGGACAGGGTATAAATCCAACCTCCTCCTCTGCCAGTTTGGTGTAGTGGGTAAGTGCATGGACTCTAATCTGGGAAAACCGGGTTTGATTCCCCACTCCTCCACTTGCAGCTGCTGGATGACCTTGGGCAAGCCGTAGTTCTGTCAAAGCTGTCCTTGAAAGAGCGGTTTCTCTCAGAGCTCTCTCAGCCCCACCTAACTCACAGGGTATCTGTTGTGGGGAGGGGAAGGGAAAAGGAGTTTGTCAGCCACTCTGAGACTCCGAGTGAAGGGTGGGGTATAAATCCAATCTCCTCCTCCTCCTCCTGTTCTGGAAGGGGCCCGTGGTTCTGTGGCAGAGCATCTGCTTGGCATACAGAAATTCCCAGGTTCAATCCCCAACATCTCTCGTGAAAAGACTCAGGCAGTAGGTGATGTGAAAGACCTCTTGTTTGAGACCCTGGAGAACTGCCACCAGTCAGCACAGACAATACTGACCTTGATGGAGCAAGGTTCTAATTCAGTGGAAGGCTCTCCAGAGCGCCCCCCCCATCCCTGTCTAAGCCTGCTGCACCTCCTCTCCAACCTCTGAAATGGCAGCCTCCGAATGCCAGGCAACGGGGTCGCCGGCAGCCGGCATCTCGAGGTGAGCAGCGACCTCTGCCCGCCTCCTTTGCTAATCGCGCTCGTCCTTCAGAGCTGCCCCCCGCTTCTCTTCCAGCCGAGCCCTGTTTCTTTCCGCTCTGGCGGCTGGAGGATTTCCCTCTCTCCGTTCCTCCACTCCACTGTCTCCATCCTTCCCCTTCGCCCAGATCTTCCCGAGCTCTTTGAGCACACTTTCGGAGACTGAATATCACACAAAGGCGTGTTCCCAGCGGGACGGGTAAATTCTGCCTTTGGCAATCGCAGGTGTGTGTGTGATCTGGGATTGCTACGGCTGAACGCCGTTCAGTGGGAGGGCTTCTGGTGTCCTGGCCCCACTGCTGGCCCTCCTGAGGGCACCTGGTATATTTTGGCCGCTGTGTGACAGAGTGTTGGACTAAATGGGCCATTGGCCTGATCCAACACTGGCTTCTCTTATGTTCTTGTGGTCTTAAGGTATAGATAGGGAGTCTCAGTATTCTTGGTGCTGGGGGGGGTCAACAGTGGGAGGGCTTCTAGTGTCCTGGCCCCACTGTTGGACCTCCTGATAACTGTGTGACAGAGTACTGGTATTTTTGGCCACTGTGTGAAAGAGTATTGGACTAGATGGGCCATTGGCCTGATCCAACACTGGCTTCTCTTACGTTCTTATGGTCTTAAGGTATAGATAGGGACTCTCAGTCCGGGGCAAGGGATGCTCTGTATTCTTGGTGCTGGGGGGGACGGTCAACAGTGGGAGGGCTTCTAGTGTCCTGGCCCCACTGTTGGACCTCCTGATAACACCTGGTATTTTTGGCCACTGTGTGACAGAGTATTGGACTAGATGGGCCATTGGCCTGATCCAACACGGGCTTCTCTTATGTTCTTATATTTTTTAGCATTCTAATCTCTCTCCTGAAGCCGGTGCGTGTCAGGAGCCAATAGGCTGGCACGGCATAGCAGACGTCCCTCTCCTTTCGTTTCCTCTCCTCCGTCCCAGAGTTTCCAGCCAGAAAGGGGCACGCCGCTGCATTAGGAAAATATTCACTATGGTGGCAAACCCAGGGCTGAGAGCAGCAGTTTCCACTGGGGGGGGGTCAAAGAGGTTAGGATTTGTACTGCGGGTTGCGTTGCCCCGTGGAATGTGCTTTGGAGATGGGAGGTTTTCATTTAACGGTGCATCGAGATGACCCCACACGAAATTCCGTGACATTTCCATGAGCCACGGGCACGGCTCAGTGTGACGTGGGCCTCTTGGGTGGGGGGCTTGAAACACAGG
The DNA here is from genome assembly GCA_029375565.1 of Gekko gecko. Classification (NCBI taxonomy): domain Eukaryota; kingdom Metazoa; phylum Chordata; class Lepidosauria; order Squamata; family Gekkonidae; genus Gekko; species Gekko gecko. The sequence continues at coordinate 67,074,342 of JAPDNY010000009.1, forward strand.
CCTGTGAAGCCGTGCCTGTTTCTAGTCGAGGGAGCCCAGAGCACAGCTATGTAGCTTTCCTCGAAGGAACGCCTGCTTGCGGGCTGTAGATTGGGAACTGCTTTTCAAATTCTTCCATGAGAACGTTCAAGGCAGGTTGCCGTGTTGGTCTGTCTGTAGCAGTAGAAAAGAACCAGAATCCAGGAGATCCTTGAAGAGCCAGTTTGGTGTAGTGGTTAAATGCGCGGACTCTTATCTGGGAGAACCGGGTTCTGATAAGAGCTGTTCCTGAAAGACCAGTTTCTGTCAGAGCTCTCTCAGCCCCACCTACCTCACAGGGTGTCTGTTGTGGGGAGGGGAAGGGAAAGGAGTTTGTGAGCCGCTCTGAGACACCTTTGGGCAGTGAAGGGCAGGGTATAAATCCAATCTCTTCTTATTCTACTAACAAAATTTATGGCAGGGGACGAGCTTTCGAGAGTCACTGCTGGCTTCTTCGGGTACTTAACTGGTCCGGTAAGCACCTGGGGTTTCCTTAGTGAGTGTGTGGTTCCGTTTTCCATTTGGGCTTTCCTGCTTCCCAGAAGGTGTGAGTGGAGGTATTCTAATCTAATCTGATCTGATCTGGTCTGATCTGATCTGATTTAATCTTTATTTGTTATGGCACCAGGCAGCAAATCAGTAACATCATACAAAACTGAGATAAACAATTTGTTAAACTACAAATATACAAATATAAAAACCATGGTCTAAAAGATTTGAGGGGTTAAATAATGTTTTAAGAACATAAGAGAAGCCAGTGTTGGATCAGGCCAACGGCCCATCCAGTCCCAACACTCTGTGTCACACAGTGGCCAAAAATACCAGGTGCCATCAGGAGGTCCAGCAGTGGGGCCAGGACACTAGAAGCTCTCCCACTGTTGACCCCACCCCCAAGCACCAAGAATACAGAGTATCCCTTGCCCCAGACTGAGAGTTCCTATCTATACCTTGTGGCTAATAGCCACTGATGGACCTCTGCTCCATATGCTTATCTAATTCCCTCTTGAAGCTGTCCATGCTTGTAGCTGCCACCACCTCCTGTGGCAGTGAATTCCATGTGTTCATCACTCTTAGGGTGAAGAAGGACTTCCTTTCATCTGTTCTAACCAGACTGCTCAGCAATTTCATTGAGTTCCCATGAGTTCTTATGTTGTGAGAAAGGGAGAAAAGTCCTTTTTTCTCAACTTGCTCAATCCCAGGCATAATCTTATAAACCTCGATCATGTCACCCCTCAGCCATCGTTTCTCCAAGCTAAAGAGCCCCAAGCACTTTAACCTTTCTTCACAGGGAAAGTGTTCCAACCCTTTGATCATTCTAGTCGCCCTTTTCTGCACTTTTTCCAAAGCTATAATATCCTTTTTGAGGTGTGGTGACCAGAACTGTACACAGTAACAGAACTGATACAGTCACAAGGTGCACAGAATTTAGCTACAAGTTTAGTAATGGTCTGATTATCATCTGATAATAATTAATTGACATAGTCAGAGTCCATCAGGCCAGGCAGTGTCTTTACCAAAGGTGAGATATATTTGGCGCGAACCAGCTTGTACCATGGGCACCTGAGAAGCACATGTTCAATAGTTTTGACTTCTCCCAAATCACATTGACAAAGTCTCTGGTCGAAAGGTATCTTCCTGTATCTCCCCTCAAGGAGAGCCGCGGGAAGGGCCGAGCATCTAGTTAAGGTGAAAGCTCTTCTCACCTTGCGATCATCTAAGTTGGAAAGGTAATTAGGAGGGAGAAGTCAGTATCTGATGTGCTCAGACATCATATAAGCTGGGCATCTGGCTAGGTCAAACTGTCTCTCTGTCTATTCCATTCGAATTTGCCTCCTATGTCGGCCATTTTGGTTTTGGCTCCTCCCCCCGCGGCAGCCATTTTGGGGTGCCGCTCACCACCCCCTCTCAAAAGTCCACATTTTCTTGCAGTCTCAAAAAGGTTGGGGACCCCCGTTCTAGGGAATTGCTTTTCCTGCTGTTGAGCATCGTCTGAGTGTGATTAAGCTGGGGGCTGTATCTGGAATGGCCCGAAGGTGTCCCTGAGGGGATCAGGTGAGAGCAGGTGGAGATGACCCAAGAATGGCTTCTGGTCTTGTCCGTCCATGGTCCTTTCCACATTTGGATCTCATCCCTGGTTTTATCAGAGTTCAACTCGCAACACAATACCTTGCATTTATCCCTGGTTATAACAGCATCCGTTTATCCCGGGACAACCGGGGTGACCTCAATGTAACGTGGAAACAAAAAAATACCCTGAGATAATTACAGGGGTGAACTCGAATGTAGTGTAGAATGTACTTCACTCAAGGAATGCGATTAACACAGGTAGTTGCAGGGCTGCCATGCAGGAGATGGAGTGGATCTATTCTAGCATGGTCCAGATTGCAAGACTAGAATCTAATGAGTGGAACATATGGAGCAAGAGAGTCCATCAGTAGCTATTAACTATCAGGAGATAGACTTCCTGAACTGTCAGTGTGGTTGAGCAGGTGGAACACGACTGTCCTTGGTGCGGTGGAGGATGCTGCAGTTGCTGGATGTTTTCTAGAGGAGACTGGCCAACCATCTGCTGGACCTGCCTGTATGGCACCTGGTAGGTGTTTTGGCCGCTGTGCCTGACAGAGTGTTGGGCTAGATGGACCAGATGGCCTGATTCAACATTGGCTTCTCTTATGCTATACTCTTAATATTCTATGTAATTCTGAGGACAGGATTAAACCAGGATTCAAGGTCTAGTGTAGAATCACCCCTAGTTGAAAAAGCTCTTTTCCTTCTAGCTTGGCCTGGCTTTCTTGCCAGGCTAGCGTCTAGCAGAGTTCCATGGCGTCGGTGCCTGTGAAATGCCCCACGCCTTCACGCCACTGTGTTGATTTCACCGTGGGCCGTCTGCTCCTCCCCAGGACGTAGACCCCACTTAGCTCTGCCTCAATAGCCTCAGACAGAGGCAGAATGCTTCCCCCCCACCCCCCAGCGCCGTCTCCCACCTACCTGGCCCTCTGCCTCCGGCCGGAAAGCTGCCATTGTCGATAAACGTAAAGGTGGCTGCATTAGGCGGCCTCTTTTCTGCACGGCTGATTTGCGATTCCCGTTGCCGGGGAGGAGGATATCGGAATCATTTCGGACCGTGACGGGCTCAGTCAAAACATCCAAGAGCCGGGATCATTCAGGAGGGAAATACCTGGGGGTGGGCAGGGGGGGGAGGAGAGCAGAAAGGTGATTTCCTCAGGCTGCTGAAAAGGTCGATTTCTGTGTTTGTGTGTGTGTGTCCCCTCTTTGCCCAAATGATGCATGTGACCTCCTGGAAGAGAAACGCTCCTGTTAGTAGCTTCAATGAGGTTTGCCAACTCTGGATTAGCAAACCCCGGGAGATTTGGGGGATGGAACCTGAGGAGGGGAGGGATTTTTGGGGGGAGGGACTTCAGTAGGGTATGATGCCACGGAGTCCTCTCTCCCCCAGCAGTCAAGTTCCTCCAGGGGAACTGATCTCTGTCTCCCGGCGATCAGCTGTGATAGCAGGAAATTTCCAGCCACCACTTGGGGTAAGAGTGGACTGTAAACTGAATATGAGCAGTCAGTGTGATGCGGTGGCAAAAAGGGCAAATGCAGTCTCGGGTTGTATCAAAAGGGCCGTAGCACTGAAATCTCAGGAGGTCCTAGCCCCTCTGTATACTGCCTTGGTCAAGCTGCACCTGGAGTCCTGTGGGCAGTTCTGGAGGCCTCACTTCAAAAGGGAGGTGGGCAAAATCGAGAGGGTGCAGAAGAGAGCAGAGAGGATGATCAGGGGTGTCATAGAATCCTAGAGTCGGAAGGGGCCATGCTGATCATCTAGTCCAACCCCCCTGCCCAATGCAGGATCAACCTAAAGCATCTCTGACCAATATTCGTCCAGCCTCTTCTTGAAAGCCATCAGTGAAGGGGAGCTCGCCACCTCCCTAGGCAGCCGATTCCACCTTTGAGCCCCTCTGACCGTGAAAAGGTTTTCCCTGATATCCAGCCGATACCCTTCTGCATGTAATCGGAACCCGTTGCTTCGGGTCCTCTCCTCTGTTGCCAACTGGAACAGCTCCTTGCCCTAAGAACATAAGAACATAAGAGAAGCCAATGTTGAATCAGGCCAATGGCCCATCTAGTCCAACACTCTGTCACACAGCGGCCAAAATATACCAGGTGCCATCAGGAGGTCCAGCAGTGGGGCCAGGACACCAGAAGCCCACCCACTGCTGCCCCCTCCAGCACCAAGAATAGAGGGCATCACCTGCCCCAGACTGAGAGTTCCTATCTATACCTTGTGGCTAATAGCCACTGGTGGACTTCTGCTCCAGATGTTTATCTAATTCCCTCTTGAAGCTGTCCATGCTAGTAGCTGCCACCACCTCCTGTGGCAGTGAATTCCACGTGTTAATCACTCTTTGGGTGAAGAAGGACTTCCTTTTATCTGTTCTAACCCGACTGCTCAGCAATTTCATGGAGTGCCTACGAGTGCCCTCCTCCGAATGACAGCCCTTCAGATATCTAAAGAGAGCAATCATGTCCCCCCTCCGTCTCCTGTTCTCCAAATGAAACATTCCCGAGGCCCTTAGCCTTTCCTCGTAGGGCTCAGTCTCCAGACCCCTGGTCGTCCTCGTCGCTCTCTTCTGCAGACTGGATTGGCTTCAGCTCATGGTGGTCTCTGCCCCCATTTTTTTGTGTTTTGGGGTATTTTTATATGTCCGCGTGAGTGTGTGTGCGTGGGCACCTGGAAGTCATCGCCGACCTCTGGTGACTGACCCCTACTGGGGGCCTGGAGGATATTCAGAGACGGGGCTGAATCAAGCCTGCCCCCGCCTCCCACCTCTGGTATTCCTTGGAGGTCTCCCATCCAAGTCCTTGCCAGAGTCGACCCTTCTTGGCTTCCAAGATCCGACGAGATCAGGCTTGCCTGGCCTATCCAGGTCTAGGCTTCCCCCTCTTTCTGAACTGGAACGAACATCGCACAAGAATGGAATCCCAGCCAGGCGTCTGTTTTGCCTCCTGGACAATCTGAGAGGCGCCTCTCGACAGCCCTCCCGTATTCACCGCTGGATTCACAGAACAGGCCAAAGGTGGAAGAATCATTGCTTGCCAGGTCTCCCAAGACCAGGATGCGCTTGTTCTGAGACTTTTGCTGCCTGCAAATAAGTGCTTAATTTGGGGAAATGTCTCCTGCTTTCCCTGCACTTTGCCGATCCGAGAGCATTTCTGCCTGTCTGTTGGTGCCTCGCCAGCAAATGTTCTTCTCTCCTCTGCTGTTACGGAAGTTTTCGACAAAAAAGGAGACCTCCTTGCTTATAAGGCAATACAATACATGAAAGGAAGCCAGGGAAACGCTATAGCTCAAAAATGTGCAAAATTATTAACATGAAAAATATATATATATTAGAGCAAGCAAAGTGCAACTTTAATAAGTGCAAACAGTATAACAAATAGCCAAATAACGAAGGCTCCGGATTCTTCTCTTCGTTTCGCATTCTAGCGTGGAGAAGCAGTGGCTACATTTGACTAGTGCCCGATGAGATCATTTTGATGAATGTTTAGAAATCGTACAAGATTTTTGATTGTCAAACTGATATTTCTACACTGTGGAAATGAAACAAGGACAACAAATTTGTGGTGTATAATCTTTTATTAATGGGTTTTTCAGGGCCCGATTCACATCAGCTTTATAACTTTATATTTTTCATAGTATATGTTAAAGAATCTAAATTGTGTTATATTCTACTTTGTAGTCAAGAATACTTACTTCTGAGGAGGTGATATTCACAAAACGAAGAGAAGAATCCGGAGCCTTCGTTATTTGGCTACTTGCTGTACTGTTTGCACTTATTAAAGTTGTACTTTGCTTGCTCTAATATATATATATTTCATGTTAATAATTTTGCACATTTTTGAGATGTAGCGTTTCCCTGGCTTCCTTTCATGTATTGTGTTACAAACATTTTCGGCAGAATGAATGGGTTGCAGTTCCTTGCGGATCTAAAGCAAATTCTGTGACTTGCTGCTGTTGTTTTTACGGCTCTGCGTTCTTTGGGTTTTCCGTCTTGCTTTTGGAAAGTCCTGCCCTCAACGTAGGGATGCCGTCCTTCGGGCTGGGCCTGCAGTTCAACCCATCTCGAGACTACAGAGATCAGTCCCCCTGGAGGAAATGGAGCCCCTCTTACCTGAAGATGGTGCCTGGGTGTGTTGCTGAATGAGTCCGAACCTAAATTTTATGACTGGGAGCACCGCTGGAGAGCCATCTTGGTGCAGTGGTTAAGAGCGCAGACTCTAATCTGGGAGACACGGGTTTAGAACATAAGAACATAAGAGAAGCCCATGATGGATCAGGCCCACGGCCCATCCAGTCCAACGCACTGTCACACAGTGGCCAAAAATACCAGGGGCCATCAGGAGGTCCACCAGTGGGGCCAGGACACTAGAAGCCCTCCCACTGTTGACCCCCCCCAAGCACCAAGAATACAGAGCATCCCTTGTCCCAGGGTCCCTATCTATACCTTGTGGCTAATAGCCACTGATGGACCTCTGCTCCATATGTTTCTCCAATTCCCTCTTGAAGCTGTCCATGCTTATAGCCGCCACCACCTCCTGGGACAGTGTCAGGTAACCCTGTTGTGTCAATGGTATGCGGGAGGAGGCCTGCTGCCTCTTTCCTTTCCTCTGAAGCTTCTCACACAACCTCTTATCAGCTCCCTGGCCTTGCTCCAGCCGCAGGAGCCTTGCTGGGAATTGTAACGGTTCCTAGAATGTTTTGCTTCTTAGGCCGCTTAGCTTCCCGCGCGCCCGAACTGTATCAATTGGCTTCTGCTGAAGGGGGGGTATTGTTTGAATGTAGCATAACCTGGTATGCGCTGCTGTATCTAGTCATTACTGACACAGAGAATGTACACGTGTCTTTAGCACTGTTTCATCATTAAACGCTGTCTTCTGAAGAAGCCCTGTTTTATGTGACTGACTGAAGAACCCGACAGGCAGTGAATTCCATGTGTCAATCACTCTTTGATTCCTGACTCCTTCACATGCAGCTGCTGGTGTGACCTTGGGCCAGTCACAAGTTCTCTCAGAGCTGTTCTCTCAAGGGCAGTCCTCGTGAGAGCTCTCTCAGCCCCACCTACCTCACAAAGGTGTCTGTTGTGGGGAGGGGAAAGGAAAGGAGATTGTAAGTTGCTCCGAGACTCCAAGTGAAGGGCGGGGTATAAATCCAATCTCCGCCTCCTCCTCCGCCTTCTCCGAGTGATGTGGCCTTCTCAGAAAAATGGACTAAACCAGCGTGTTACCTTTCAAACCAGAATCAACAGGGTCGTTTTGCATTTTCAAAAATACTCGTATAACACAAATATAACCGTCTGCCCTTCCTGCGTCTTCAGCGGACTCTCCTCTTCCTGAAACCAGGTGGTTTGAGGTTAATTTGGGTGCCCCTCATTCCTGCTGGGCAGCTGGAGCTCTCTGGGCTCCCTTTGCACAATTCTTTGGCTTTTGGAAAGCCTCTTTCCCTTGCTGTGACCTTTCTTTGCTGCGAATGGAGCGTGGCATTTTGCGGGGAGAAGCTGCCTGACGGCTGTTTCAGAGTTGTTGTTTTTTAACAAGCGATGCAGGAAGCTTCGAAAACAGCAGAGCAAAATCCACGGGGGCAGCTGAGTGTTTCTGGGAGTGCGGAAGCTGAATGCTTATAAGGACATCAGAAGAGCCCTGGCTGGATCAGTCCCATAGCCCATCTGGTCCAGCTTCCAGTTTGGTGTAGTGGTTAAGTGCACAGACTCTTATCTGGGAGAACCGGGTTTGATTCCCCACGCCTCCACTTGCACCTGCTGATGTGACCTTGGGTCAGTCACAAGCTTGGCACAGCTGTTCTCTCAAGGACAGTTTCTGTCAGAAGTTCTCTCAGCCCCACCTGCCTCACAGGGTGTCTGTTGTGGGGAGGGGAAGGGAAAGGAGTTTGTAAGCCGCTCTGAGACGCCTTTGGGTAGTGAAGGGCGGGGTATAAATCCAAACTCTTCTTCTTCTTCTTCTTCTCCTGTCTCACACAGTGGCCAGTTAGACCAGCCACAGTAACCACAGTGGCCTCTGGAGGTCCAGCAGCAGGGCAGAGAGGCCGAGGCCTTCAGAAGAACATCAGAAGAGCCCTGCTGGATCAGACCAGTGAGGGTCCATGTAGTCCAGCCTCCCGTCTCACACAGTGGCCCACCAGTTCCTCTGGAGAGCCAAGAAGAGGGCATAGAGGCCGAGGCCTTCCCCTCATGGTGCCTCCTGGCTCTAGGATTCAGAGGATTAGTACCTCTGAATGTGGAGGTTCCCCTCAGTCACCATGGCTAGTAGACACTGATAGACTTACCCTCCCTGAATCCCCTTTGAAAGCTCTCTGTTCCTGTGGCCATCACGACGTCCTCTGGCAGCAAATTCCACATTTGAATCACTTCGGTGTAGTGGTTAAGTGTGTGGATTCTAATCTGGGAGAACCTGGTTTGATTCCCCACTCCTCTACTTGCGCCTGGCTGGATGACCTTGGGCAAGGCATAGTTCTGGCACAGCTGTCCTCGAAAAAGAGCAGTTTCTGTCGGAGCTCTCTCAGCCCCACCTACCTCACCGGGTGTCTGTTGTGGGGAGGGGAAGGGAAAGCAGTTTGTAAGCCACTTTGAGACTCCTTTGGGTAGTGAAGGGTGGGGTATAAATCCAATCTCCTCCTCCTCCTCCTCCTCCTCCTCCTTCTTCCTGCCCTAGCAAATTTCACATTTGAATCGCTCTCTGTATAAAGTAGTGTTTCCTTTTGTCCACCCTAAACCTACTGCCCATCAGCTTCATGGGATGCCCTCTGGTTCCTCCCCTTAACTCTGGTTTGTGGCGGTGTCTGAACAGAGCCTGGGCTGAGTGGGGAAGGAGAAACACAGACAACTAACTTTAAAAAAAATCAGGAGCCCGTCCAATGTTTCTGGTTCGGGTTAACGTTCTTGAAAGGAGGAACTCAGGAAGAGCAGCAGAACAGAAATCTGATTAAAATATGAACAAAGGCCTGTAAAATATAAATGCTGAAGTAAATCGTGAAATATTTGGCAGCTCGTTTAGCCCAAACTGTTAAAAGAACAGTCCCACTCAATGCTTGGCCGTTAACTAGTTTCCAGGGAAGGGAATGCTGATGTTGTTTTCAGAGGGTCTGAGGAAGGGCTGAATGGGGCACGCGATAGAAACCCAGTGTGCGTTGCGATGGAGAAACAGCAGGTCATGGATTCAGCCCAGGTTTTCGAAGACGTTCCTGGAGTGTCTTGAATCGCTGCTGTCCAAATACTCACTGAACCACGAAGATCTCTTATGAAAGCCCCCTTCCGTTGACTTAAACACGTAAAGATGTGCCGCGGGAGTCAGAATTTCCTGGACAAATGTTACGGACTCCCCCTTTGGGGGAGCTAAAAGGGTTTCACAGAGGGCCGCGGGCATCCCATTGAGCATCTCCGTCTGGGTAATAAAAGAAGAAGAAGAGATTGGATTTATACCCCGCCCTTCACTGCCCAAAGGCGTCTCAGAGCGGCTTACAAACTCCTTTCCCTTCCCCTCCCCACAACAGACACCCTGTGAGGTAGGCGGGGCTGAGAGAACTTCTGTGCCAGAGCTAGTGACTGACCCAAGGTCACACCAGCCAGGTGCAAGTGGAGGAGTGGGGAATCAAACCTGGTTCTCCCAGATAAGAGTCCGCGCACTTAACCACTACACCAAACTGGCTCTCTGAGAGAAGCGCCGGGCAAAACGTTAATAAAAAGGAATGGAAAAACAAGCCGCTGCCATGAACTGAGTCACAGAACCACACAGAGTGTGAAGGGTCCCTACAAGGCCATCTAGTCCAACCCCCCTGCTCAATGCAGGATCGGCCTCAAGCGTCCCTGAGAAGGGTTTGTCCAGCCACTGCTTGAAGTCTGCCAGCAATGTTCCCTCTAAGCTGTGGAGTCTTGTGAGCAAAAATTCTACTTTGTGAGCTACTGACATTGAAGTCGTGAGCGAGCAATTTGGCTGCTGCATAAACTAGTTTGCTCTGGAGCCGTCCTTCCGGAGCGAAGACAAAAATGTGTGAGCCGGAGGCTAAAAAACTGTGAGCTAGCTCACACTCACTCACACTAACCTTCCAAGACAAGGAAAGTTAAGCAGCGGGATCAATGGACACAAGACAAAAGATGTTTGTGAGGCCTCTAAAGATGAGAGTCATGTGGCTGGTGCCAAACACACGGCTGCCGGATTAGAACATCTTTCAGTTCTGGTCCAAAAAGCACCCGTGTGGCTATCTTAGTCAGAACTAGAGAGTCCTCAAGCAAATAACACGGCCCAGAAGGACTTTGGGTCTTTCTGCCCCAAGATCTCCGGGAATTTCTCAACCTGGTATTGGCAACCTTACCCAGAATGCTTTGCAGCGCACAGGGCTGCTCCCCCACCCTGGTAAATGCACAGGAGTCGTTCTGTGGGCACGGCAGTGGAGCGGCGCTTGAGAACTGCAGCGGTAGAACGACTCGTGCAGTCCCAAAAGAGTTAATATTGCAGAGCCAAGCTGATGCGGAGATGATAATTATTTCTGTCCATGAAATATTAATTGGGAGCAGAGAGGCAAGCCTCAGTTTTGCTGCAAATCCCAATTAGAGTTGAAGCGCTTGACTGGAGGAGATGCCGTTGGAATGGTAATCGCGGGAGGTAATGGGATCTACAGGCTGGAGCACCATGCACAGCTGCTCCTTCCTTCCTTCCTTCCTTCCTCCCTTCCCTCCTCTCCCTCTCCTCCCTCACTCACTCACTCACTCACTCCCCTCCCTCCCGCCTTCCTTCCCTCCCTCCTTCCTTCCCTCCCTCCCCTCCCTCCCCTCCTTCCTTCCTTCCCTCCCTCCCTTCCCTCCCTCCTTCCTTCCCTCCCTCCCCTCCCTCCTTCCTTCCTTCCCTCCCTCCCGCCTTCCTTCCCTTCCTCCTCCCTTCCTCCTCCTTCCTTCCTTCCCTCCCTCCCCTCCTTCCTTCCCTCCCTCCTCCTTCCCTCCTTCCTTCCCTCCCTCCCTCCTTCCTTCCTTCTTTCCTTCCCTCCCTCCTTCCTTCCCTCCTTCCTTCCTTCCCTTCCTCCCACCCTCCCTCCTTCCTTCCCTCCCTCCTTCCCTCCCTCCTTCCTTCCCTCCCTCCCCTCCCTCCTTCCTTCCTTCCTTCCCTCCCTCCCTTCCTCCCTCCTTCCTTCCCTCCCTCCCTCCCTCCTTCCTTCCTTCCCTCCCTCCCCCTTCCTTCCTTCCTTCCTCCTCCTTCCCTCCCTCCTTCCTTCCTTCCCTCCCTCCCGCCTTCCTTCCTTCCTTCCCTCCCTCCTTCCTTCCTTCCTTCCTTCCCTCCCTTCCTTCCCTCCTTCCTTCCTTCCTTCCTTCCTTCCTTCCTTCCTTCCTTCCTTCCTTCCGTTTATAAGATTATGCATGGGATCAAGCAGGTTTCTCCCTTTCTCACAATACAAGAACTCGTGGGCACTCCATGAAATTGCTGAGCAGTCGGGTTAGAATGGATAAAAGGAAGTCCTTCTTCACCCAAAGAGTGATTAACACATGGAATTCACTGCCACAGGAGGTGGTGGCAGCTACAAGTAGGACAGTTTCAAGAGGGAATTGGATAAACATATGGAGCAGAGATCCATCGGTGGCTATTAGCCACAAGGTATAGATAGGAACTCTGGGGCAAGTGATGCTCTGTATTCTTGGTGCTTGGGGGGGTCAACAGCGGGAGGGGCTTCCAGTGTCCTGGCCCCACTGCTGGACCTCCTGATGGCCCCTGGTATTTTTGGCCACTGTGTGACACAGTGTGTTGGACTGGATGGGCCATTGGCCTCATCCAACATTGGCTTCTCATTTTCTTTCTTTCTTTCTTTCTTTCTTTCTTTCTTTCTTTCTTTCTTTCTTTCTTTCTTTCTTTCTTTCTTTCTTTCTTTCTTTCTTTCTTTCTTTCTTTCTTTCTTTCTTCTCTCTTTCTTTCTTTCTTTCTCTCTCTCTCTCTCTCTCTCTCTCTCTCTCTCCCTCCCTCCCTCCCTCCCTCCCTCCCTCCCTCCCTCCCTCCCTCCCTCCTTCTTGCTCTCCTGCTCTCTCTCTCTCTCTCTCTCTCTCTCCCTCCCTCCCTCCTTCCTTGCCTTGCTTTCCTTGCTTTCTCTCTCTCTCTCTCTCTCTCTCTCCCTTTCCTTCTCCCTCTCTTGGTCCATGCAAATGCTCATTGTTATGAATTTCACGTCTCTGAGCAGGCAGAGCTGCCATCTCTGGGTTGGAAAATACCTGGAGACATGGGGGGGTGGAGTCTGAGGAGGGTGGAGTTTGGGGAAGGGGAGGGACTTCAATGGGGTATAGTGCCACAGAGCCCACCCACTGAAGCAGCCATTTTGTGCCGGTGAGCTGATCTCTCCTCCCTAGGGATCCATCGTAACAGCGGAAGATCTCCACCCCCCTCCCCGGAGACTCACAGAAAGAGAGAAACCATGAAAAGTAGAGGCGAAAATACATACACAACCGTGATAAAGTACAGGCAAAATTACTTTGTTGATTCATAATACTCATTCATGAAATATTACCCCTATGTATCATACAAACCCCTTAAAGTTATATTCAATCAGGCATAAAGCATGCTTTTGTAAATGCGCGCAGCAAAGGTCTCTCAGTAAATCTTACGGCAATACGGACAAATCTCTTGTCATTAGTACACAGCAAACGTCTCTCAATAAACCTTGTGGCGAAAAGAAAAAGGCTCTTGTCGTGGCACTGATATGTAGAAACATAGACTCTAATCACTCTGTGTTGTTGTTGTTCAGTCGCACAGTCGAGTCCGACTCTTTGCGACCCCGTGGAACACACATCACGCCAGGCCCTCCTGTCTTCCGTCGTGCTCCGGAGTTTGCTCAATTTCATGTCTGTTGCATCCAGTAACATCGTCTAACCATCTCATCCTTTGCCATCCCCTTCTTCTTTGACCTCCAGTCTTTCCCAGCATCAGAGTCTTCTTCTCCAGTGAGTGCTCCCTTCTCATTGGGTGGCCAAAGTATTTGAGCTTCAGCTTCAGGATCTGGCCTTCCAGGGAACAGTCAGGGTTGATTTCTTTTAGGATTGACTGATTTGATCTCCTTGCAGTCCAAGGGACTCTCAAGAGTCTCCTCCAGCACCATAATTCAAAAGCATCTGTCCTTCGGCGCTCGGCCTTCCTTATAGTCCAGCTCTCACAGCCATACAGTACTACTGGGAATGCCATTGCTTTAACCATGTGGACTTTTATTGGCAGGGTGACATCTCTGCTTTTTATGATGCTGTCTAGGTTTGCCATCACTTACCTCCCAAGGAGCAGGCGTCCTTTAATTTCATGGCTGCCGTCACTGTCTGCAGTGATCTTGGATCCCAGGAACGTGAAGTCTGTCACTGCTTCCACGACCTCCCCTTCTATTTGCTAAGGAGTGATAGGGCCGGATGCCATGATCTTAGTTTTTCTGATGTTGAAATCACTCTATAGCATTGGTTCTCAACCTTCCTAATGCCGCGACCCTTTAATACAGTTCCTCATGTTGTGGTGACCCCCAACCATAAAACTATTTTCGTTGCTACTTCATAACTGTAATTTTGCTGCTGTTATGAATCGCAATGTAAATATTTGATATGCAGGATGTATTTTCATTGTTACAAAGTGAACATAATTAAAGCATAGTGGTTAATCACAAAAACAGTATGTGTTTTCCGATGGTCTTAGGCGACCCCTGTGAAAGGGTCGTTCGACCCCCAAAGGGGTTGCGACCCACAGGTTGAAAACCGCTGCTCTATAGATACATAAAAAACACATTGGAGATGTGGGGGGCAGATTCCAAATGCTGTTACTCCCCTCTGTCCTGTTACAACTTGTAGTTTCTTCTTACGTTTGAAAAGAGTTTTATCGGACAAGGTCGTGGACAGACTTCTGCAAATACCTGTTTCAGGGACACTTTACCAAAGACGGAACGGCACACTGTCCAAACGTCACATTCGTCTTCGCATCTCACTGTAACAAAAAATATACAATGCACACAAGGACAAGCGTGATTCACTCTGGGCCAAAAATTTCAATACACGTTGTGAGTCATTTGGGGCCACGAGAGAGCTCTCCCTCCAGGGAATAGTAGCATCAGCTTCCTGGATTGGCAAGCAACATGGAGCCTCTGGATTGGTCAGTTATGGTATAGATGCTTAGAGCCTGCCAGTGCGGTTGACCTCCATTAGAAACAGTTTGGTGGACTGGAAGGGCCTTCTTGGCTCAGTCCAACAAAATCATGTTCTTATAAGTCTGGGCTGGATCCTGTGAATCTGTGAGAGGGGCTGTGGCTCAGGGGAAGAGAAGAAGAAGAAGAGATTGGATTTATACCCCACCCTTCACTTGGAGTCTCAGAGGGGCTTACAAACTCCGTTCCCTTTCCCCTCCCCACAACAGACACCCTGTGAGGTAGGTGGGGCTGAGAGAGCTCTAACACAAACTGCTCTTTTTCAAGAACAGCTCTGACAGAACTATGGCTTGCCCAAGGTCATCCAGCAGCTGCAAGTGGAGGAGTGGGGAATCAAACCTGGTTCTCCCAGATTAGAGTCCACGCTCCTAGCCACTACACCAAACTGGCTCTCAAACATATTCATTGGTAAAGGTAAAGGTTTCCCTTGCTCGAAAGCCAGTCGAATCTGACTCTAGGGATGTGGTGCTCATCTCCATTTCCAAGCCGAAGAGTCAGCGCTGTCCGAAGACGTTTCCGTGGTCACGTGGCTGGCATGACTAGACGCTGAGGCACACGGAACGCTGTTAACCTTCTCACTGAAGCAGAACCTATTTATCTACTTGCAATTTCTTGCTTTCGAACTGCAAGGTTGGCAGTAGCCCGGGGCCAGAGACAGGAGCTCACTCCATCACGCGGCACTCAGATCTCGAACTGCTGAACTATTGACCTTCCGGTCCGCAGTTCAGCACCTTAACCCCTTGAGCCACTGTATGCAGAAGGTCCCAGGTTCAATCCCCGGCATCTCCTAGTACAAGGCTCAGGCAGGTAGGGGATGGGGAAGATCTCCCTGCCTTAGACCCTGGAGAGCAGCTGCTGGTCTAAGTAGATAATATTGATCTTGATGGACCAGTGGTCTGATTCAAGGCAGCTTCTCATGTGTTCAGGTGGTCCTCAGGTGGTGGCATTTCCGTGCCGCGTGAAGGGCCTTCTACTGGTGGAAGAGACTTTTGCATCTGCAGGAGAGCATCTGCTTTGCATTTAGAAGGTCCCAGGTTCAATCCCCAGCATCTCCTGTTAAAAACTTGTGGCAGTAGACATTAAAGTAAAGGTAAAGGTTCCCTTGCTCGAAAGCCAGTCGAATCCGACTCTAGGGTTGCGGTGCTCATCTCCGTTTCAAAGCCGAAGAGCCAGCGCTGTCCAAAGACGTTTCCGTGGTCATGTGGCCGGCATGACTAAACACCAAGGCGCATGGAACGCTGCTACCTCCCCACCGAAGTGGCACCTATTTATCTACCTGCAATTTCTTGTTTTTGAACTGCTAGGTTGGCAGGAGCTGGAACGAGAGACGGGAGCTCACTCTGTCATGCGGCACTCTCGGGTCTCGAACTGCTGAACTACTGACCTTCCACAGCCTGCAGTTCAGCGTCTTAACCACTTGAGCCACCACAGCTCCTGGCAGTAGATATTACTGGCATCTTTAACCAAAACGTTGAAAAAAAGGCGACCAGGCTGACGGGATCAATTCTTTTAGACCCTTCATTCATCCTGTAAGCATCCAGGAGGTTATTTGGAATGATTCAAAGGCACGTCCTGACAAGATACGACACAACACTTTTCTCACAGCGATTTTAAAAAACTGGGGTGATCTTAGATTCAAGATTCCACCTAAAATCTCTTGCTATTCCTCATTCCTACATCAATCATGGTTTCCTCCTGGAATGGACATTGTGCTTGCCAACACCCGGAGACAGGCGAATATGACCAAACTAGTGGACATTGCATCCAAATCAGGCTTGCATCCAAAATTACTTCTGGAACCAAAATTAGGTAGCCCTATCCCGTGGTACCTATATCTCCAGCTAGGTCATGCAGTTCAAAAGCTTCCTTTTGTTTTTAGTTCTCAGCCCACTCTCCTTGAAAAACATATAGATTCTACAACTCAAGATTGTAGAGGCCTTATCTCCAAAATATATGACATCTTAATCCAGCTAGATGGAAAAAAAACCCCTTAAAATACCAGCAAAATTGGCAGCAAGACTGCAACATAACATTATAGAAGAGCAATGGCATCATATCTGGTCTTCGAAATTACTTACTTCTCCTGTAATAGCTAGAAAAATTCAATCTTATAAAATACTCACCAGATGGTACATAACTCCTGAGAAGCTAGCAGCCATATCATCTTCACATTCTTCGCAATGCTGGAAGAAATGTGGGGAGCAAGGTTCATTTGCACACTGTTGGTGGAAATGCAAGTTCATAGAAGAGTACTGGAAAGACATCCTTCAACAGATACATCTCATTACAGGGTATATGGTACCACTTTCTCCAGAACTGATCTTCCTTGACATCTGGCAAATTACGGACATCCCAAACATTAGAAAAGAACTAATCTCTAGTCTCCTAGTGGCAGCGAAGAGTGCTCTTGCTTCCACCTGGAAATCGTCTTCAGCTCCTACTCGTTCTCGTTGGTTCAGCAAGGTTTGGGACCACTTCATCATGGAAAAAATAACCCATCACATACGTCTGTCAGAATCAGGGCTATTTTGGGGCAGGAACGCACCGGAACGGAGTTCCGGCTGGGTCCTGAGTTGGCCACACCCAGCAGGAACTCATTAGCATAATAGGCCACATCCAACAGCAGAAACTCATTAGGATTGGCTACATTAGGGTGTGTGTGGCCTAACATGCAAAGCAGTTCCTGCTCCAAAAAAAAGCCCTGGGTTTTGACAACAAACAAGGTAAACAGAATAAGAAGCAAAAGGTGGGTGTGGCTGGATGACCACACTTCTGATAACATGTGAGGTATGGCCTAATATGCTAATGTGACGTGCTTTCGGGGGGGTGGCCTAATATGCTAATGAGTTCCTCCTGTTGGGTGTGGCCTATTATGCCAATGAGTTCCTGCTGGGCTTTTTTTACAAAAAAAAAAAAGAGCCCTGGTCAGAATTATATCCCAAAACGTCAAATGGTTCCCATTCCTAGAGTATATAGCACACTCCTAACTGTCAACCACGTAACCGCACATACTTACAAATACTGAATTCCTAACACACAAATCCTGCATCGCATAACTCATGCTATGTCACATTTGGTCCCTGCAAAAGCTGTTCATGTTATCTGCACACTTAATATTCCTCTCTTTGACACGTTCTCATCATGCATTAATCTCTGCACAAGCAAGTCAGGTAGAAAATTTATTATGTCCTGGTCATCTTCTAAATCGTTTATGTAACATTTTATTTTGCTGGCACTAACCCGGTTCTCCCAGATTAGAGTCCATGCACAACCACTACACCAAACTGGCTACGCCAGACTGGCTCGAGACGCCCCGTGTCAGAGGAAAGGACCTCCACTAGCCCGTCTTGCCTCAACCAGGGCCAGGGCTTTCTCTGTCCTGGCCCCAGCCTGGTGGAACATGCTCCTATGGAGACCAGGGCCCTGCGGGGTCTCCTTCAATTCCGCAGGGCCTGCAAGACGGAGCTCTTCCGCTAGGCCTTTGGCTGAGGCAAGGGGTGCCCATCTATGGCCACCCCGAGGTTGCTGTCACCCGTAACTGTCACCTGTCTGTTTACTGACCACCGACAGCTGGCCTTTAACTCATCGTACCATCAGAGCAGAACTTTATAGCTGACTTACGCTCTTCCAAGCTGTACCCATGGTTTTAATTGTTATTGGGTGCGATCAGACGGCGTGCTGGCAGTGGTTTAAATTTCTCCGGTCCCAAAGCGTTCTTTTTTAACCCGGAGAATCGCGATCACACTGATCTCCTGGTTCTGGATTGCTGCGCAACCACATCACTTCCCACCGTCAACACGCGGGAGCGTGCGTCGGTGTTTTTTTCTCTCTCTCAGTTTGAGCATGCGCACAGGCGGCCATCTCTAGAACTAAAATTCCCACGCGTGCGCAGAACAGTGATTTCCACACTTCCCTTTAAACTTTTAATGAACACTTCCCTTTAAACTTTTACCCCGAAACTGGCCCCCGTGAGATCCCGAACTCGTCTAAACGCTAAAACTAGGCACTGTTTAAAACTTTGGTTTTATTAACTTAGGAGCAGAGCTCCGCCTATGTGCACACCGCCAAGGTATTAAAAAATGGCGGACGAAAAGCAGAAGCCTTGGGCTTCCGCGGCAGCTTTCCAGAGGGGAGGGGGGTTGAGGCACCCAGAAGTGTCTCAACACCACAGGAGAGATCAGATGTCAGAAAAGTGCGGCTAGAACCGGAGAATCAGGAAAACACCACTTGGGGACCTGGTATCAAAATACTCCATTTTAAAGGGAGTTTGATCCGGATAGCGACGGCTGGGGACGGTGCGCAGATGTTGGGTGTGTGAATGTGCACATAAAATCCGGTACTGAAGCGTGCCGAAAGTGGTTCAAACGGAGCGTCTGAACGTACCCATGTTTTATTGTGTTCTAATGTTTAAGGAGCTGCAGTGGCTCAAGTGGTTAAGATGCTGAACTGCAGGCTGTGGAAGGTCAGTAGTTCAGCAGTTCGAGACCCGAGAGTGCTGCATGACGGAGTGAGCTCCCGTCTCTAGTTCCAGCTCCTGCCAACCTAGCAGTTTGAAAGCAAGAAATTGCAAGTAGATAAATAGGTACCGCTTCGGTGGGAAGGTCACAGCATTCCGTGCGCCTTGGTGTTTAGTCATGCCGGCCACATGACCACGGAAACGTCTTCGGACAGCGCTGGCTCTTCGGCTTGGAAACGGAGATGAGCACCGCAACCCTAGAGTCGGATTCGACTGGCTTTCGAGCAAGGGAAACCTTTACCTTTACTAATGTTTAATGCTTTAAACTGAACTTGTATTTATTTCAGTGATGTTGCCCACCCTGAGCCCACCTGTGAGATGGGCGGGGTATAAATACAAATAATTAATAAAAATAAAATAAACAGTGCAGCCGATCCTTAGGATCCAGCGCCTGCCTGTTTGCCCTGGCTTGGTCAGCATATCTCTGTTTGCTGCTGTAATGATTCCTTGTTCTAGATTGTGTGTGTCTTTAAATGTTTGTTAGTTGCTGTCGATTTCCCGGGTTGCGTGGCCGTGGCCTTGGCGCCGTAGGACCTGACGATGTAGCTGCGACTGGCATCTTCAGAGGTATAACACAGAAAGATGGAGTACCCTCTGTGTCTTTCTGTGTTATACCTCTGAGGATGCCAGTCACAGCAGCTGGCGAAACTTCTGGTCCTACAGTGCCAAGACCACGGCCACACAACCCGGAAAATCGACAGCAACTAATGAACTCTGGCCGTGAAAGCCTTCGACAACATATTTAAATGTTTGGTTGGAGTGCGGTGATAGCGGAGAAGAGTCATTGAGGGAGACCAGTGTGCTGTGATTGGAGGATGACTGGCTTGTTCAACATATCTCTGCTTGGTGCCCTTCAGCCTTCTGGGTCCATGTCAAGCTACCGACATCCCAAATCAAGGCCCCAGCCTGACTCTGCCACAAAGACAGAGCCGTAAAGTTAGGTAAAGGTAAAGATTCCCTTGCTCGAAAGCCAGTCGAAACTGACTCTAGGGTTGCGGTGCTCATCTCCGTTTCAAAGCCGAAGAGCCAGCGCTGTCAGAAGACGTTTCCGTGGTCATGTGGCCGGCATGACTAAACACCAAGGCGCACGGAACGCTGTTACCTTCCCACCGAAGTGGTACCTATTTATCTACTTGCAATTTCTTGCTTTCGAACTGCTAGGTTGGCAGGAGCTGGAACGAGAGACGGGAGCTCACCCCGTCTTGCGGCACCCGGGTCTTGAACTGCTGAACTACTGACCTTCCACAGCCTGCAGTTCAGCGTCTTAACCACTTGAGCCACCGCAGCTCCTGCCGTAAAGTTACCGAGAACCAAAAGCTGTGCTGCCGGGGAGGACGGTTTTGAGCTGTCAGTCACTGCTTCATCAAGTGGTCTTGGGCGGTGTTCCCTCTAAGCTGAGCTAGTGTGAGCTAGCTCACAGTTTTTCAGCCTCCGGCTCGCACTTTTTTTGTCCCGGCTCAGGAAGGCCGGCTCCAGAGCAGACTAACTGATGCAGCATTTACAATGTATGAATCATACAACTGTGATGGAGAAGCATCCACAATTATTTATCTCAAGTTTTTTATGCACAACATTGATTTCTGAATGTGATTATAACAAAAAACAATACAATAGAAACAGAAGCGAAAAGGCGGGACGGCGGTCTCCGGATTGGTGCTGCCGTTTCGACAATGTGATTTTTCTAACTCTTATAGCTTGAAAAGCAACATGTCTTATACTAGAAACAAGTTCTCCCAGAAGGGCTGAAGTCAAAGCTTTTAGAAAAACCATGAGTATACAGCTCTTTGTTGCTTGAGGAACTCCATATTTCGCATTGACTGGTACAATTTTTGGTCGGAAGAAGACACCCTGTCGAAACGGCAGCACCAATCCGGAGACCACCATCCCGCCTTTTCGCTTCTGTTTCTATTGTATTCTTTTTTGTTATAATCACATTCAGAAATCAATGTTGTGTATAAAAAACTTGAGATGAATAATTGTGGATGCTTCTTCATTGTAAGTTCTTCTGACTGTGACCGTCTCATTGTTTGCCGCTTTATAATGGACGCAGCAGCCAAATTGCTCGCACACAACTTTAATGGCAGTAGCTCCCAAAGTAGAAATTTTGGCTCACAGGACTCCGACAGCTTAGAGGGAGCATTGGTCTTCAGGTCCAGATTGTGATATTTAGAGAATCGGTCTGGAATTCCGGGGAGTCTCAGCGTACTGGGTGAGGCCTGGAGGGCGGACGGGTGCTGAACTGCATGTAACAAGAAGCTGGGGTAGTAAGGAAACAGGTCGGCCTGTGGGAAGTGAAACCTGATGGGCAGATAGAATGGGTGCGCTTTGCTTCACTTCTCTTTCCCTAGAGCTGAATAATACCTCGGGTCGTCCAAACATGGAACCACCATGGCCCATGGACTTCCCTTGGGGGAGAGTTACGAGGCCTTTGATTATATGCTCAAAGCAAGGGCGGTTGCCCATGGCTTTTGGTGTGCGGGGAAAATATTAAAGACTTCCACGCTTAAAAAAATTAAATGTTCGGTTTTATGCCTTGCTGGGCTTTTTTTAAAAGTAGTTTATTAATGGTAATTATTTCTACGATTGATGTTTTACTTTTTAAGCCATCTTAAAAGAGGCACCCTGGAGAACGGCGTGGAGACGTTCTAAAGCCAGATGGGTGTAGTGGGTTAAGTGCGCGGACTCTAATCTGGGAGAACCGGGTTTGATTCCCCACTCCTCCACTTGCAGCTGCTGGATGACCTTGGGCAAGCCATAGTTCTGGCACAGTTGTTCTTGAAAAAGAGCGGTTTCTGTCAGAGTTCTCTCAGCCCCGCCTGCCTCACAGGGTGTCTGTTGTGGGGAGGGGAAGGGAAAGGAGTTTGTAAGTCGCTCTGAGACTCCATTGGGTAGTGAAGGGCGGGGTATGAATCCAATCTCTTCCTCTTCTTCTACCTCACAGGGTGTCTGTTGTGGGGAGGGGAAGGGAAAGGAGTTTGTAAGCCGCTCTGAGACTCCTTTGGGTAGTGAAGGGTGGGGTATAAATCCGATCGCCACTGCCTCCTCCTCCTCCTCCTCCTCCTCCTCCTCCTCCTCTTCTTCTTCTTCTTCTCCTTCTTCTCCTTCTTCTTCTTCTTCTTCTTCTTCTTCTTCTTCTTCTTCTTCTTCATAAATAAATGTGTCCAGAACAACTTCCCACATTTTGGGAAGACCGCAAGTCGAGGGAGCCCTGATTGGCTCTCCTCATAATGCGGCCCTCTCGACGGCTTGTTCTTCTCCAGCCAGGACTTTTCCCTCATCACAGCCTTTGGGATCTTAGAGCTTTTAGTGAAGCCCGCTAGCGGTACAACTGAAATGTCAGCGGCATTTTCCTGTTTCTCTCAACAAGGGGGGGGAAAGGCATTTCTCAGGGCTGCTTGGTGTCAACCGTGTCTTCCCAGTCAGGTCAAATAACGTGTTTCTCAGTCATTTGTGCATCCTTCTTGGCCATTCCTGACCTCCTGCAATGATTTTTGCTTTCCCGGTATAGAGCGCCATGTCTGTCAGCAGGGCTGGTGCCCTATTGCAGACCATACAGCGTGGCACGGAGGGGGTCCCCAACTTTTTTGAGGCTGTGGCACCTTTGGAATTCTGACACAGCCCAAAGTGGCTGCCACAGAGAGATGCCGCAGGAACTGCAGCTCACCACAAAATGGCTGCCGCAGCTTAACTTCAGTCACGCAGTGAAGATTCCCGTGCTGTGGTGGCGGATGCTGCTCAAGCGAGGTTTTCAAAAACGTCTGAAGAGCCAATCAAATTTCCAGTGGCCAATCCAAAGCCCCGCTGGGCAAAACTTGCATCTGGCCCCACCCACTTTTCTAAAAACACTTGGTGGGCACTACATAAGGTGCCAGGCGCTGAGGCACCTACAGGTCCCATGTTGGAGATCCGTGGTCTAGCACGTTGATGGTATTGGTTTGGTGTAGTGGTGTAGTGGTTAAGTGCGCGGACTCTAATCTGGGAGAACCGGGTTTGATTCCCCACTCCTCCACTTGCACCTGCTGATGTGACCTTGGGTCAGTCACAAGCTCTGGCACAGCTGTTCCTGAAAGAGCAGTTTCTGTCAGAGCTCTCTCAGCCCCACTTACCTCACAGGGCATCTGTTGTGGGGAGGGGAAGGGAACGGAGTTTGTAAGTCGCTCTGAGACGCCTTTGGGCAGTGAAGGGCGGGGTATAAATCCAAACTCTTCTCTTCTCTTCTATTGTTTTATGGATTTTATGTTGTAAGCCATCGTGAACTTACTCATGGGATAGGTTGGGGTATAAATTAAATAATTAAATAATGATTATTATCATCATCATCATATGGCAGTAAGTGTGGCATAGCCAAGAGATCTGGAGATTGTCTGGCAGCTTGAAACTCTACCTCTTTTTTTTTTTTTTTGTGGTGAGCTAGGTTTATCTTTTGGGCTGAGAAAACCGTGACTGACCCAAGGCCACCCAGCTGTCTTCAAGCGGAGGAGTGGGGAATCGAACCCAGTCCTCCAGATTAGAGTCCGCCACACTTAGCTACTACACCACGTTTATGATAGTCACACAGTGTTGATGAGAAAGGGTGAGTTTTGCACCTCCCGTGCTTCTAACTGCCTCTTTGTGTTCTCTCTCCTCCGCTCAGGGCATCGTCTCTCAGGTGGAACACGGGCACCAAGGAGCGGATGCTCATCAAAGTGACGGACCGCGAGCCCAGCTTCCTCATGCACCAAGGCAATGGCTACATCCCCGACAACCAGCAGGGGACACGATCGCGCCGGCCCTCGGGGGCCAGCCCTCCCCTAACCTCCAGACCTTTGCCCCCGATTCGGACAACTCTGTCTTCTTCCCGGAGAGGAAGCAGTCCCCCTTCCTAAAACGGGCCGAGCACATGGGCAGCTGCTCCCCGCTGCTGGGGCGGGGGGACTCGTACTGCTCCCCGCTCCAGGCCCAGCACCGGAAACACTCGAGCGAGTCCCAGCCCTCTTCCCCCCGCTATGCCTACGAGCCGCCCTTGTACGAGGAACCCCCATGGAGTACCAGGCCCCCATCTACGACGAGCCCCCGGTGGACATGCAGTTTGAGAGCAGCGGTAGCTACAAAGCCGGTTCCCCGCAGAAATCGCCCGTCCGCAAGCCCCATCCTTTCCTGCAGTCCCCCAAGCAGGGCTCCAACTCCCCCTACCAGCAGCTGGTGTTGACCAAGCAGAAGGGTCCCGACCGTTTCATGAGCCTGGAGTACAGCCCCGCCGGCAAGGAATACGTCAGGCAACTGGTGTACGTCGAGCAGTCGGGGTCCAGCCCCAAGATGAAGACCGGGCTCCGGCATAAATATTCCCCCAACCCCATCAGCGGCTCGTACTCCTTGCAACACAGCCCCTGTCTGATGAGGGACCAACGCCTGGAGGTCAAATCCGGGGACTACAGCAGCATGGAAGGGTCCGACTTCCGGCACAGCCCCTCCATCAGCCAGACCTCACAGGGGGAAGACTCGATGTCGTGGTCCAGCCAGCAGAACACCCTGTCCTCCACGGGTTACTCCCCCGGCACTCGCAAACGGAAAAGCAGGAAGCCTTCCCTCTCGTACGACCCCAACGCCTCTTCCACGGACGGCTCGGGGGAGCGGGAGGACGGGCCCCCGGAGGAGAGGCCGCCGTCCGGCTGCAACCGGTCTCAGATGAATCGCACGGAGAGCCGGTCGGTGGAGGCCGAGTTGACAAGGGGCTTCCCGGAGCCCTTCTTGGCTCAGGCCCGGCTGGCTTGGGAGGCGCAGCAAGCCCACTACCACATGAAGCAGCGGAGCAGCTGGGACTCCCAGAAGGACGGCTCGGGGTACGAGAGCGACGGGGCCGTGCCCCTTCCCATGCCGGGCCCGGTGGTGCGGGCCTTCAGCGAGGACGAGGCCCTGGCGCAGCAGGAGAACAAGCACTGGAAGCGCAACACCTTTGAGAAGCTGGGCTTTCCTCAGATCCTTCTGGAGAAGAGCGTGTCGGTGCAGACGAACCTGGCTTCGCCTGAGCCCTACCTGCATCCATCTCAGGTAAGGCATGTGAAAACGGCAAGGCAGGTTTTCAGGTTATCTACACCGTCAACCAGGATGGTGAGAGGGTTGGAATCCAAGTCTTACGAGGAAAGGCTGGAAGAGTTGGGTATGTTTAGCCTGGGAAAGAGAAGACTTAGAGGGGACACGATGGCAGTCTTCAAAGATCTGAAGGGCTGTCATGTAGAAGATGGAGCAGATCTATTCTCTCTTGCTCCGGATTGCAGGACTAGATCTAATGGGTGGAAATTAGAAGGGAGTCAATACCGGCTAGATATCAGGAGAAACTTCCGAGCTGTAAGAGTGGTTGAGCAATGGAACAGACTGCCTCGGGAGGTGGTGGATGCTCCTTCCCTGGACGTTTTCAAGCGGAGGCTGGACGACCATCTTTCGGACATGTTGTAGGGCTCTCTTTCGGCTCTGCTCCTGCAGAGTGCAGGGGGTTGGACTGGATGACCTGCAAGGTCCCTTCCAACTCTAACATTCTAGGATTCTATGATTCTGGAATTATCTGCCATGGAAGCAAATAATGTCTTTGGGGTAGAACTGGAGATAATGATTAAGAAGGGTTGGATCCTGAGGTGTTTTCCCTAGGCGTAAGGAGACACCCTCTGATGCATGATGCTCACAAGAGCTTTTTTGTTTCAGAGGGCGGCGTCTTCTACCACTGAAAAGCCCCTCTGCTCACAGGGTGGATCAGCAGGATCTAGTTCGATGCCCTTTGGTTTCGATTCCTACTAGGGCTGTGTGGCATATTCCACAACTAAGATCTCAAGAGTACGGTAGTCAGGGCAGCTGAATCAATTTCCAAATGACCACCTTGCTGGAAATTCAGGTTTTGAGACCATTCGATACCATTTTTTTGTTGCTGTTCTCTCACTGCTTGGTGCCATTTCTATTTCTTGCTGGAGATTTCATGTTTTGATGCCATTTGGCATTTTTTGGGGGGGTCCATCATTGTTTGGTGCCATTTTTATTTCTTGCTGGAGATTTCAAGTTTTGGTGCCATTTGGCAATTTTGGGGCCCATCATTGTTTGGTGCCATTTTTATCTCTTGCTGGAGATTTCAAGTTTTGATGCCATTTGGCATTTTTTTTGTTCTGCTGTTGCTTGGCACCGTTGCTTGGGCTCTCCTTCTTTGGAGGTTTTTCAAACAGAGGCTAGATGGCCCGCTGTCAGCAGTGCTGATTTCTGTGAACTTGGGCAGATCATGAGAGGGCGAGCAGGGAGGGGCAAAGCACAGGAAAAACGCCACCCGGAAGAGCAGGTTTTGATGACAAGTCAACCTTTTCTTCCCCATTCTGGTTGCCATTTTGGTGTCTCCTGTTGCATTTTGGGACAAACTTCCCAGTTCGAGGCATTCCGGTGGGATGGGCTGGCGAACTGGAAAATTGTTGCACACTCCAAGTGGCACAAGAATGGGTGGGATTGGATGATTAACCCCCATCTTTTGTTTTAGAAGGGTGACCGTGTTGGTCTGAAATAGAAGAGCTAGATTCGACTCCAGCAGCACCTTAGAAACCAACAAGATTTTGGGGGTGCGAGCTCCTATCGAAATGCTGTCGAAGGCTTTCACGGCCGGAGTTCATTAGTTGCTGTAGATTTTCCAGGTTTGTGTGGCCGTGGTCTTGGCATTGTAGGACCTGACATTTCACCAGTAGCTGCGACTGGCATCCTCAGAGGTGTAACACAGAAAGATGGAGTACTCTCTGTGTCAAGGTGAGAAGAAAAATGGTAGGCAGGTAATTTATATCTACTCAGGAAGGTGGGGTAGGGCTGAGTCATTACCTTGGAGGAGTTCTCCAGGCTATGAACATGCTAATAGAGGAGCTTTCCTGAGGAGGTTCTTTTGTATATGGATTGTTCCTGAGGAGGTTCTTTTGTATGTGGAATGGCTATTGAAATTCTCATCTTATCTGTAGTGCTATTGTCAGCTGTAGAGCATTTTGTGTTTTTCAGGACAGGAAAGCATGCCCTATTTATTTTTATTTTTAAACTCTCTTCTTTCCTGTTCAAATTGTGTTTATGTTTATGAATTTTAATGGCTTCCCTGTGTAATCTGACATGGTAATTGGAAGTGTTGTCCATGGGCATGGTTTACAGAGAGTGCTCCATCTTTCTGTGTTATACCTCTGAGGATGCCAGTCACAGCTACGGGCGAAACATCAGGTCCTACAATGCCAAGGCCATAGGCACACAACCCGGAAAACCTACAGCAACTAATCCTACCGGAAACTTTGTCCAGTCTCCGCTTGAAAACGTCCAGCAAAGGAGCATCCACCACCTCCCAAGGCAGTCTATTCCACTGCTCAACCACTCTTACAGAGAAACTTCCTAACGGTAAGAGTGGTTGAGCAGTGGAACAGTCTGCCTTGGGAGGTGGTGGATGCTCCTTCGCTGGATGTTTTCAAGCGGAGGCTGGACGACCATCTTTTGGGTAAGTTGTAGGTATGTAGGGCTCTCTTTCGGCTACGCTCCTGCAGAGTGCAGGGGGTTGGACTAGATGACCTGCCAGGTCCCTTCCAACTCTAACATTCTACGATTCTATGAGTCTCGAAAACTCGTACCCTGAAAATTTCATTGCTCTCGAATCTAGCTTCTCTACTGCATCTTTAAAGTTCGTCACCAGTGATCTCAGACACCCCAAGCAGCTGGTCTTTAAGGAAAGACACAGGAAGGTCAACGAGAGAATAGCTCGAAAAGCGTCTTATTCTGGGAAAAGGAAAGGCTTTTTTGTGTGACGAACAGGCAGGGGACAAAAGCTTTAAAGAAGGCTCCGATGAGTCACGCTCGGCGCCCGCCGCTTGCCTGGCGAGCATGAATGAGCCCGGCCTGATCGCGAGACCGTCTGATTCATCGGCGGGCGCTTGCAAGGGGGGCGTTTCGAGAGCGCCGGTGCCCCTGTTTGGTTCTCGCGTTTGAGTTTGCTTTTTTTAGAACGTGCATGCGTCGCTTCCTGCAAGGGCTGCGGGAGTTTCTGAAGGATCCAAGAGATACTCCTCCGCCTACCAGAGTTCAAGTGATGCAGAGATATGGAAATGCTACTGGGAAGAGCTGAGCGGAAAAGGATAAACGAGGCTCTGGGGCAGCGGTGCCTTAAGAGAGCCAGTTTCGTGTGGTGGTTAGGAGCGGGGACTCTAATCTGGGAGAACCGGGTTTGAGTCCCCACTCCTCCTCCACGTGCAGCCAGCCGGGCGACCTTAGGTCAGTCACCAGTTCTCTCAGAGCTGTCCTCTCGGGAGCAGTCCTCGGAAGAGCTCTCTCAGCCCCACCTACCTCACAGGCAGTGTTCCCTCTAAGCTGAGTTAGTGTGACCTAGCTCACAGATTTTTTTAGCCTCCGGCTCACACGTTTTTGCCTTCGCTCAGGAAGGGCGGCTCCAGAGCGAACTGATTTATGCAGCAGCCAGATCGCTCGCTCACGACTTTAACGGCAGTCGCTCACGGAGTAGAATTTTTGCTCACAAGACTTCACAGCTTAGAGGGAGCATTGCTCACAGGGTTGTCTGTTGTGGGGCGGAGAAGGGAAAGGAGATTGTAGGCTTTAATCTTGGAGAACTGGGTTTGATTCCCCGTTCTTCTGCATGCAGCTGCTGGTGTGACCTTGGGTCAGTCATAAGTTCTCTCAGAGCTGTTCTCTCAAGGGTAGTCCACGAAAGAGCTCTCTCAGCCCCGCCTACCTCACAGGGTGCCTGTTGTGGGGAGGGGAAGGGAAAGGCGATTGTAGGCTTTAATCTTGGAGAACTGGGTTTGATTCCCCGTTCTTCTGCATGCGGCTGCTGGTGTGGCCTTGGGTCAGTCATAAGTTCTCTCAGAGCTGTTCTCTCAAGGGCAGTCCACGAAAGAGCTCTCTCAGCCCCGCCTACCTCACAGGGGTGTCTGTTGTGGGGAGGGGAAGGGAAAGGCGATTGTAAGCCGCTCTGAGACTCCTCCGGGTAGTGAAGGGCGGGGGATAAATCCAGTCTTCTCCACCTCCTTCTTCTGCGGCTTGCAGAGAGCTGGGTCCACGATTCTCGTCCATCAAAAGAGGCCTGCAGCTTATCTGTTCCTCAGGCAGTGGCTTTTTCAGCCTGGGAACCGCCTGCCTACCAAAAGCTCCACCAGGCCGAGGGCCTTGCCCACTTTCCTGAAACTTGGGGCAGGGGGTCACATCGGTGCTCAGCAGAGCCACCGGTGGTGTTTCTCCTTCCGTACGGCCCTGCGTGCCAATGACAGTCGTCAGGCAGCCCTGTGTTGGCTATCCCACCACTCAAGGTGGCCCGCCTGGCATTAAACAAAGCCCGGGCCTTTTCCGTTGTGTCCCCGGCTCTGCAAAAGGGGGGGGACTCCCTGAAGAGGTGAGAGGGCCCCCCCCGGTGGAGATTTTTAGGGGCTGCCGCAAGGAAGACGAAGAGCAGAAGAGATTGGCTTTATACCCTGCCTTTCGTTACCCAGTTTGGTGCAGTGGTTAAGTGCGTGGGGACTCTAATCTGGGAGAACCGGGTTTCATCCCCCACTCCTCCACTTGCACCTGGCTGGATGACCTTGGGCAAGCCATAGTTCTGATAAGAGCTGATCTTGAAAAAAGAGCAGTTTCTGTCAGAGCTCTCTCAGCCCCGCCAGCCTCACAAGGTGTCTGTTGTGGGGAGGGGAAGGGAAAGGAGTTTGTAAGCCACTCTGAGAGCCTTTGGGTAGTGAAGGGCGGTATATAAATCCAATCTCCTCCTCCTCCTCCTCCATCATCATCATCATCATCATCATCATCATCATCATCATCATCATCATCATCATCATCATCATCATCTCTTCTTCTTCTTCTTCTTCTTCTTCTTCTTCTTCTTCTTCTTCTTCTTCTTCTTCTTCTTCTTCTTCTTCTTCTTCTTCCCAAAGGAATCTCAGAGTGGCTTACAAACTCTTTCCCCTCCCCACAACAGACACCCTGTGAGGTAGGTGGAGGCTGAGAGAGCTCTGACAGAAACTGCTCTTTTTCCAAGAACGGCTCCGAGAGAACTTGTGACTGGCCCAAGGTCAAACCAGCAGATGCAAGTGGAGGAGCGGGGAATCAAGCCCGGTTCTCCCAGATTAGAGTCCGCGCACTTAACCACTACAGCAGATTGGCCACACCAGACTGGTAGGGGAGGGGAAGGCCCTACGGATCCCCGGAGAGGGGTTCTTACAGTCCTTTTGTGCGTGTTTCACACCGGCTGCCGAATGGGACCCCAGCCTGGAAAGCCTCGCAAGCCATTCGCTTGGATTTCTAGCAGATGGGGAAGGGGAAGTCCGTGGGTGGTGGGACAGCCACCCAGGAAAGCTGGTCTGAGTATCCCTGCTTCTCAAACTGGGTGCAGGGATGGTACCGTCAGGAGGGGAATTCTTGGTGGGTCTTTAAGGCCCCCTTCTTATTTATCTTCTGAGGTCCTTTCTTCCCTGCCTCCCCAGATACCTGCTCCGGATGGCCAGCAAGAGAGACTATTACAGCAGCGGACACGAGAGTATCCATAATAAAGTCTCCAAGAGAGACATCTTGGAGTCATAGTAGATAACTCAATGAAAATGTCGAGACAGTGTGCGACTGCGATAAAAAAGGCCAGCACTATGCTGGGGATTATTAGGAAGGGTATTGAAAACAGATCAGCCAATATCATCATGCCCCTGTATAAATCATTGGTGCGACCTCATTTGGAGTACTGTGTACAGTTCTGGTCACCACACCTCAGAAAGGATATTATAGCTTTGGGAAAAGTGCAGAAAAGGGCAACTAGAATGATAAAAGGGTTGGAACACTTTCCCTATGAAGAAAGGTTAAAGTTAGGGCTATTTTGGGGGGCAGAAACGCACAGGAATGGAGTTCCGGCTGGCTCCCGAGTTGGCCACACCCAGCAGGAATTCATTAGCATAATAGGCCACACCCAGCAGCAGAAACACGTTAGGATTGGCTACATGAGAGGTGTGTCTAACATGCAAAGGAGTTCCTACTCCCAAAAAAGCCCTGGGGTTTTGACAACAAACAAGGTAAACAGAATAAGAAGCAAAAGGTGGGTGTGGCTGGATGACCACACTCCTGGTAACATGGGGGTGTGGCCTAATATGCTAATGAGCTGTGTTGTCAGGAGTGTGACCTAATGTGCTAATGAGGTTTTTTTGCTGTTGCTCATTATGCTAATGAGTTCCTACGGGCTTTTTCTACCAAAAAAGGCCTGGTTAAAGCGCTTGGGGCTCCTCAGCTTGGAGAAATGACGGCTGAGGGGGTGACATGATTGAGGTTTATAAGATTGCACATGGGATAGGGCAGGTTGAGAAAGAGGTCCTTTTCTCCCTTTCTCACAATACAAGAACTCTGTGGGCACTCCATGAAACTGCTGAGTGGTCGGGTCAGAACAGATAAAAGGAAGTCCCTCTTCACCCAAAGAGTGATCAACATGTGGAATTCACTGCCACATGAGGGGGTGGCGGCTACAAGCATATGGAGCAGGGTCCCATCAGTGGCTATTAGCCACAAGGTATAGATAGGAACTCTGGGGCAAGTTATCTCTGTATTCTTAATGCTTGGGAGCGGGATCAACCGTGGGAGGGCTTCTAGTGTCCTGGCCCCACTGCTGGATGTCCTGATGACACCTGGTATTTTTGGCCACTGTGTGACGGAGTGTTGGACTGGATGGGCCATTGGCCTGATCCATCATTGGCTTCTCTTGTGTCCTTATGTTCTTAAAGCGCCTTAAAAACAATCCAGTGAAATCCAGTATCTCAGCAATAAAACCATGGTGATATATTTCTGCAGAACCAGCAGGTAAAAACGGTCATTAACACAGAAGAAGCAGGCTGGGAAAGCACTTAAAAGCAGTTTGTGGCCGGCCCCGGGCTTTGGCAGTTTGCAGGAGCCGATTGCACGAATGGGCCCCGCACCCTCTGAGAGTTGTCCCTGCCGTCTTCAGTTTCTCTGGATTGGGTCCAGACATGCTTGAATTAACACCTTCTTTCTGATTGGGCTCCTGCCCAGCGTAGAGAAAGTCTCAGAGTACCCTGTGCCAACGTGAGGGGTTCCAGGCAGAGACATAAAATTTCCAGAAATTTTAAAGCCTAGCAAAAAAACACTTTTCCCCCATGGGTTTCGTGCAAAAAGAAAATTGGGGGGGAGAATCAAATATACGCAATAGTTCCTTTATTAAATATATTTCATGCACTGAAATCTACTCCTTTAGGAACATAAAATACATGATTCATATCTTAGCGTATAAAATTTTACTGTTTGGCATATTTCTGGAATGTAGACGTATAAATGCCTTTCCTTTCGACAATAAAAGTCGTTAATATATATAGCACTTCGGTGAGAAAGCTGCAAACCGCTGCACCCTGCGCTGACTTAGCTCATGTACCTTAGTTCTTACTTTCAGAGAGGTAGGAAGAAATAACAGTTGGAAAACAGCGAACACAAATGTTGCAGTACTCTGTGATAGCAGTTTGTGTCCATGGGCTCAATGCATCCTTGTGGCTTCCAGCATATCCTGGGGAGGAAAAGGTGGGACAAACGGGGAGATCAGTACCATGGACTGGGGAGGAGCTGTGGCTCAGTGGCAGAACACCTGCTCTGCATGTAGAAGGTCCCAGGTTCAGTTCCCGGCATCTCCCGTTGAAGGGACCAAGCAGTAGGTGATGTGAAAGGCCTCTGCCTGAGACCCTAGAGAGCTGTAGAGAGGGGCTGTGGCTCACTTGCAGAGCTTCTGCTTCACAAGCAGAAGGTCCCAGGTTCAATCCCCGGCATCTCCAGTTGAAAGGACCAGGCAGGAGGTGATGTGAAAGACCTCCGTCTGAGACCCTGGAGAGCTGTAAAGGGGCTGTGGCTCAGTGGCAGAGCCTCTGCTTGGCAGGCAGAAGGTCCCAGGTTCAGTCCCTGGCATCTCCAGTTGAAAGGACCAGGCAAAAGGTGATGTGAAAGACCTCTGCCTGAGACCCTGGAAAGCTGTAAATGGGCTGTGGCTCAGTGGCAGAGCCTCTGCTTGGCAGGCAGAAGGTCCCAGGTTCAATCCCCGGCATCTCCAGTTGAAAGGACCAGGCAAAAGGTGATGTGAAAGACATCCACCTGAGACCCTGGAAAGCTGTAAAGGGCTGTGGCTCAGTGGCAGAGCCTCTGCTTGCCAGGCAGAAAGTCCCAGGTTCAGTCCCCAGCAGCATCTCCAGTTGAAAGGACCAGGCAGGAGGTGATGTGAAAGACCTCAGCCTGAGACCCTGGAGAGCTGTAAAGAGGGGCTGTGGCTCAGTGGCAGAGCCTCTGCTTGGCATGCAGAAGGTCCCAGGTTCAGTCCCCGGCATCTCCAGCTGAAAGGACCAGGCAGGAGGTGATGGGAAAGACCTCCACCTGAGACC
Organism: Gekko gecko; assembly: GCA_029375565.1. Lineage (NCBI taxonomy): Eukaryota > Metazoa > Chordata > Lepidosauria > Squamata > Gekkonidae > Gekko > Gekko gecko. The sequence goes on from JAPDNY010000009.1 coordinate 67,107,460, forward strand.
CTGGAGAGCTGTAAAGAGGGGCTGTGGCTCAGTGGCAGAGCCTCTGCTTGTCACGCAGAAGGTCCTAGGTTCAATCCCCAGCATCTCCAGTTAAAAGGACCAGGCAGGAGGTTATGGGAAAGACCTCCACCTGAGACCCTGAAGAGCTGTAAAGAGGGGCTCTGGCTCAGTGGCAGAGCCTCTGCTTGGCATGCAGAAGGTCCTAGGTTCAATCCCCAGCATCTCCAGTTGAAAGGACCAGGCAGGAGGTGATGGGAAAGACCTCCACTTGAAACGCTGGAGAGCCGCTACCTATCTGAGTAGACAATACTGACTTTGATGGACTGATGGTCTGATTCGGTATAAGGCAACTTTGTGTGTGTGTATGTTTGCGAAGTGAACAAGAGTTATTTTAACAGGCTCATGCAGTTGCAGGAGGTCTAGCAGCCTATTTGAATGTCAAGTTAAACTTCGTACCATTGGAGATACCGAACTGATGGCACACATAGAAATTGTGTTAATGACGGACAAAACTTGTCACGTTTAACCAAGGATACCTTTGGAAATAAGTTGCGTTATCGTCATCTAATGCAGGAGATGGTTGCACATAAAAATGGTTGTGCATTAAAATCTTCGTGTTGTGCATTTTGAGGGAGTTCCCGGTCTTAAAGCAGTTGCAATTTTCGTTTTTTCTAGAGGGTAGCCAGGTTGGTTTTCAGTAGAACAGCTCGATTGGAGTCCGTTAGCGCCTTAAAAGAGCATCAGGAGTTTGAGTGTATACACTTTGGAGAGTCCAAGCTCTCTTTGTCAGGTACCCGTCAGAAGAAAGGAGCTTTGACATTCGAAACCTTATACCCCGAAAAAGTTCTTGGTCTGTAAGGTGCTGTTGGCCTGGAATCTAATTTTTCATAGGAGTGCTTATTCAGTATTCTGCCATATTTCCATTTTTTCCCCGTTGAAAAAATGCCTTGGGGTGGGGAAGAAGAGGAGGAGGAGGAGGAGGAGACTGGATTTATAGCCTGCCCTTCACTCAGAGTCTCAGAGCTGAGCTTACAAACTCCTTTCCCTTCCCCTCCTCACAACAGACACCCTGTGAGGTAGGTGCAGCTGAGAGAGCTCTTTCCAGAACTGTCATTGAGAGAACAGCTCTGACAGAACCATGGCTTGCCCAAGGTCGTCCAGCAGCCGCAAGTGAAGGAGTGAGGAATCAAACCCGGTTCTCTCAGATTAGAGTCCGCGCACTTAAGAGAACATAAGAGAAGCCAATGTTGAATCAGGCCAATGGCCCATCTTGTCCAACACTCTGTGTCACACAGTGGTCAAAATATACCAGGGGCCATCAGGAGGTCCAGCAGTGGGGCCAGGACACCAGAAGCCCCCTCCCACTGCTGCCCCCTCCAGCACCAAGAATAGAGTGCATCACCTGCCCCAGACTGAGAGTTCCCATCTATACCCTGTGGCTAATAGCCACTGATGGACTTCTGCTCCATATGCTGATCCAATTCCCTCTTGAAACTGTCCATGCTTGTAGCTGCCACCACCTCCTGTGGCAGTGAATTCCATGTGTCAATCACTCTTTGGGTGAAGAAATATTTCACTTGCAGAGCTTCTGCTTCACAGGCAGAAGGTCCCAGATTCAATCCCCGGCATCTAACCCGACTGCTCAGCAATTTCATGGAGTGCCCACGAGTTCTTGTATTGTGAGAAAGGGAGAAAAGTACTTCTTTCTCAACCTGCTCAATCCCATTCATAATCTTATAAACCTCGATCATGTCACCCCTCAGCTGTCATTTCTCCAAGCTAAAGAGCCCCAAGCGTTTTAACCTTTCTTCATAGGGAAGGTGTTCCAACCCTTTTTATTAGTCTAGTTGCCCTTCTCTGCACTTTTTCCAATGCTATAATATCCTTTTTGAGATGTGGCGACCAGAACTGTGCACAGTATTCCAAATGAGGTCGCACCAATGATTTATACAGGGGCACGATGATACTGGCTGATTTGTTATCAATTCCCTTCCTAATAATCCCCAGCATAACGTTGGCCTTCTTTATTGCAGCTACACACTGTCTAGACATTTTCATTGAGTTGTCCACTACGACTCCAAGATCTCTCTCTTGGTCTGTCTCTGCCAGTTCAGACCCCATCAACGTGTATTTATATTTAGGATTTTTGGCTCCAGTGTGCATCACTTTGCACTTGGCCACATTGAACCCCATTTGCCACGTTGACGCCCACTCACCCATCCTCGACAGATCCCTTTGGAGTGCCTCACCGTCCTCCCTGGTTTTCACCACCCGGAACAACTTCGTGTCATCTGTAAATTTAGCCACTTCACTGCTTACTCCCAATTCCAAATCTTTAATGAACAAGTTAAAAAGCATCGGACTGAGTACTTAACCACTACACCAAACACCAAAGGAGTGTTTTCTTTATTAAAAAGTCCTCCCCCTCCCCTGGGCCTTCGTCTCTCTAACGGTAAGGCACGTTCCGTGGTCGTGTGGATGGATAACTCCCTCCTCCATCCGACTACTTTCTCTCTACCTCCAGACAGGGACCCTCCGGACCTTCCAACCTCTGAGACGGGCTGTGCCGTCTGGCCAGGTCCTTAATCCCCTTCCTTTCTCCTCTTCCATCTCCGTGATCCTCTGCAAACTTGGACTCCTCTCACCGCTTGGCTTGTTTGCATTGCAATTTATAGCCCTGAGAATCTCCAGGCCCGTTCCGGAGCGGGTTTATACAGAGTGTGAGATTGATTATAAGCTTATTCCCAGGTCTGTTTACTCCCGTCTTAGAAGTCCTAAAACTGTTCCACTGCTGGAGGGGGGCGGGGAGAGAGAGTGAGCCCTCAGTATTTGGAAATGATTTTGCATTACGTGACTTCTCTCGTGGACTTTAAGGTTCCCCCCTCCGGCGATCCGCTGGCAGCCGGCGCGAGACGGAGCTTAGGCTTTAAGAGACATAACTGGCTCTGGGTTTTGGACATTAAAAATAGCCCGGCCAAACTGTCGAGGGTCTGTGACGAAGAAGGTCTTGTGGGGTTCTAAAAGGGGTTCCGTTAGGAGACGCTTGTCCTCATCAACCCCCCATATATTAAGCTCTGCCCTAGATTTGCAGAAACGGTAGTAAATCAGGACCCGGATACTCACTGGGCCTTGCCTTATTTGGTTTACAGAAGACCTTGCAAAATCCCAATAGATCTATTAGCTGAATTAGGGAAATTTGTGAGCTGGATCCCTGCAGCAGTTGCTGAGAAGGTTCAGTTTAGTGGAGCCAGTTTGGTGTCGTGGTTAAGTGTGCGGACGCTAATCTGGGAGAACTGGGTTTGATTCCCCACTCCTCCTCTTGCACCTGCTGGATGACCTTGGGCAAGCTGTAGTTCTGGCATAGCTGTTCTTGAAAAAGAGCAGTTTCTCTCAGAGCTCTCTCAGCCCCACCTCCCTCACAGGGTGTCTGCTGTGGGGAAGGGAAGGGGAAGGAGTTTGCCAGCCGCTCTGAGACACCTTTGGGTAGTGAAGGGCGGGGTATAAAGCCAATCTCCTCTTCTTCTCCTTTTTCTTCTCCTTCTTCTTAATTTATAGCCTGCCTTTCCCCCCCCATGAGTACCAAAAGCAGCTTGCATCCTTCTGTTCTCCTCCATTTTAGCTTCCCAACAACCCTGTGAGGTAGGTTAGGCTGTGTGTGACTGGCCCAAAGTCACCCAGCAGGCTTCCATGGCAGAGTGGGGATTCAAGTTTGGTATAGTGGTGTTAGGAGCACGGACTCTAATCTGGGAGAACTGGTTTTGATTCCCCACTCCTTCACATGCAGCCGCTGGTGTGACCTTGGGTCAGGAGTTTGTAAGCCGCTCTGAGGCTCCTTTGAATAGTGAAGGATGGGGTATACATCCAATCTCCTCCTCCTCCTCCTCCTCCTCTTCTTTTTGTTGTTCGTTGGGTGGTTTAGAAAGCCTCAGTGAAGAAACGTTTGTTCCGTAATGCAGTGGAACTGGGCAGGACCAAAGGGAAGGACCCTCTATCCATGGAGGGCTCCCAGCTCAGTAGCAGAACATGCCAGAGTCCCTGGGCTCCATCCGCAGAGTCTTCACCTTGAAAAGTAGGAAAGGCCTTGACGTGAGACCACCAAAGTGCTGTGTCGGTGTAGACGTTTGGAGGCTTGCTGGACCGAAGGGGTCTGAGCTGTAAACTGGCTTTGTATATTTAAAAACGTAAACACGGGGAGCAGACGAGCCTACCGCGAAGCGAATTTTTCAAACAGGAATGAGTTTACAAGAAAGTTAGACCTTCGCTACGAACATTTGTTAACAATATTCCCTGTTATGTCCGAGTTAGGAGTTATAGAAATATGGGGGAGGCAAACTTGATCTCAATTTAACACAGCACACGTTTAGTGACACTTGAACTGCTTCTTAAAATGGAGTGAACCGTGTCACCTCTAATGCGCCAGTGTTTAAAAATTGCAGAACTTGAGGGTTCGCAGTAAAAAAAGAAATGGCTACCTTTAGAGTTTGACATCTGCGTTTATTAAAAAAAGAGTGCCTTGGTTTAGGACGAATACTCTAGCCATTGGTGGATCTATCTGTGCCTAGCGCCACAAAGTCCCCGGTGGGAGCGAGGTATCCCCCATCAGCAGGGCCTACTCCAAGGGGTAGTGGAGGAAAGATTAAGAAGCGGGGAAGCACCCTCATGTACTTACTGAAGTTGATACAGGAAGTAACAAAAGGTAGCGCTAGGAATCACGAGAAACTATGGTAAAACCATAAGAGTTTCTTGCGATTCCTAGAGCTACCTTTTGTCACTTCCTGTATCGGTTTCAGTTTCCGGTGATTCCTAGAGCTATGCTTGTCACTTTCTGTATCAACTTCCGATAAGTGACATGATAGAGGTTTACGAGATTATGCATGGGATAGAGCAGGTAGAGAAAGAAGTACTTTTGTCCCTTTCTCACAATACAAGAACTCGTGGGCACTCTGTGAAATTGCTGAGTGGTTGGGTTAGAACGGATAAAATGAAGTACTTCTTCACCCAAAGAGTGATTAACATGTGCAATTCACTGCCACAGGAGGTGGTGGCAATTACAAGCATGGACAGCTTCAAGAGGGAATTGGATAAACATATGGAGCAGAGGTCCATCAGTGGCTATTAGCCACAGGGTATAGATGGGAACTCTCAGGTTGGGGCAAGAGATGCTCTGTATTTTTGGTGCTTGGGGGTGGGGAGGCAACAGTGGGAGGGCTTCTAGTGTTTTGGCCCCACTGGTGGACCTCCTGAGGGCACCTGGTATTTTTGGCCACTGTGTGCGACAGAGTGTTGGACTGGATGGGCTGTTGGCCTGATCCAACATTGGTTTCTCTTATGTTCTTATATGAACTCTCAGTCTGGGGCAAGGGATGCTCTGTGTTCTTGGTGCTGGGGGGGCAGCAGTGGGAGGGCTTCTAGTGTCCTGGCTCCGCTGCTGGACCTCCTGATGGCACCTGGTATTTTTGGCCACTGTGTGACACAGGGTGTTGGACTGGATGGGCCATTGGCCTGATCCAACATTGGCTTCTCTTTTGTCTTTATGTTAAATACAGAAGGCTGTATTTGTTAAAAATTCTCCAGCAGTGATGTGACCCCTCCCCTCCCAACCCTCCCGCCGGTTGCCAGACACTACTTAACTTCCCCACCTATGACAAACTTGATTGTAGGCACCCTTTCCCCCCGATCCTGGTCCTCTTCCCCTAAAACATGCCGTAGCAATAGCCAGCTTGAACTGCCAGACCGGACCCCTAAAGTGGGGAAAGGTGCAGTTTGCAGGTGTCTCAAGGACGGCCATACTGTAGCTGACGTTTATAGGGAAATGACACACTTAGCAGTCCGTGGATGACATACAGCGGTGCGGGAGAAGAGGTAACAGCTGCCCGTTTTTAACAGAAGAGTGCGGAGAGGAGAGGGAGAGGAATTGGGCGGGCGGGCGGGCGGCGGGTGGGGGAAGCTCCTGCCCTCTCTGGCGGTTGATGGTGGCGACTCCCCGTCTCCGGCCGGTTGGTCACCTACCTTGTCTTGCCTTTCCCTCCCCAGTCGGAGGACCTCGGCGCCTGCGCCCAGTTCGAGAGCAGCAGGCAGAACAGGAACATGATGCCCAGCAACAGCTGCGTCTTCCCGACCTTCAACCTGCGGAAGCCTTCCTCGGAGACGGACATTGAGAACTGGGCCTCCAAGCACTTCAACAAGCACACGCAAGGCCTCTTCCGGCGCAAGGTCTCCATCGCCAACATGCTGGCCTGGAGCAGCGAGTCCATCAAGAAGCCCATGATCATGACCACCGACCGCAACGTCAAGAAGGAGGCCTGCGAGATCTTCAAGCTCATCCAGATGTACATGGGGGACCGGCGGGCCAAGACGGACCAGCTCAACGTGGCCCTGGAGATCGCCACCAAGGGGTGGAGCATGCAGGGCCTCCGGGACGAACTCTACATCCAGCTGTGCCGGCAGACGACGGAGAACTTCCGCTATGAGAGCCTGGCCCGGGGCTGGGAGCTCATGTCCATCTGCCTGGCCTTCTTCCCGCCCACCCCCAAGTTCCATTCCTACCTAGAAGGGTACATTTACAGGCACATGGATCCGGTAAACGACACGAAAGGTAAGAAGCAAGGGGGGGGGGAGACCACGGCGGGTCCGGCTCTGCTCCCCTTTGCAAGCCAGGAGCTCTTCCTTTGTGTTTCCAGTGGTTGGTGTTGTCTCCAGAGTTCGCTCCATCCCCCACTCCCCATTCAGTGGCTTTAACACTGGCACGCCCTTCCTGAGCAAAATCCGGCAACGTGAGAAACGAGCGTGATGTGCAGCAAGATTACAGTCCTCGCGCTACGCCCGAGTAGCGTAGATGGGCCATTGGCCTGATTCAACGATGGCTTTTCTTATGTTCTTATGTTCTTAGCGTGCAAGATCTGACCTTGTTTTGTTTTCTGTTTTTGTTGCATGATTGTCGTGGTCCATGTACCCCAGGATGAGCCTTGATTACCTCTTATGCTCCACATGCTATAGAACGGGGATCGGGCTTAATGGAGTAAGGGGAGCTGACTTCTCTGATCGCAACTTCCTTCAGATCTCCTTTTCTGCTTCCTTTTCTCGTCGGAACTCTCTCCCGTTTCTTCACCTGTTCCTCGCACTCCTATTCTCAAGCGGCTTCTAGCGTATCTGCCTTCTTTCATTTCACTTCCCCTTCTGAGTCTGTTCCGTTCACATTCCCCTCCTGCTTGGTGTAGCGGACTCTAACCTGGGAGAACCGGGTTTGAGTCCCTGCTCTTCCACATGCAGCTGCTGGTGTGACCTCGGGTCAGGCACAAGTTCTCCCAGAGCTGTTCTCACCGGAGCCATCCTCGAAAGAGCGCTCTCAGCCCCGCCTCCCTCACAAGGGTGTCACACCAGTTGCTGTAAGTGGAGGAGTGGGAACTCAACCCGGTTCCCCCAGATTAGAGTCCGTGCTCCTAACCACCGCACTGGCTCTGAAGCAGAGCGTATGATCTGGGTGAGTTTAGTAGATCTCGTTTGACTTGTTTACTTCATTCGGAGTCTGCTTTCCCCACTGAGACGCAAAGTGATTTACAAAAATATAGAAAGCGATTCAGTCAGACAGCACAAGACACCCCATAATAATGCGGTACGACTAGAAACACCGAAATCCTGAAACAAATCCAGACTGCCTAAGGCATGACGTTACAGAAACAGTGATACAGAAGAAGAAGAAGAAGAAGAAGAGATTGGATTTCTACCCCGCCCTTCACTACCCAAAGGAGTCTCAGAGCGGCTTACAAACTCCCTTCCCTTCCCCTCCCCACAACAGGCACCCTGTGAGGTAGGCGGGGTTGAGAGAGCTTTGATAGAAACGGCTCTTTCTCAAGAACAGCTTTTGTCAGAACTATGGTTTGCCCAAGGTCATCCAGCCAGGTGCAAGTGGAGGAGTGGAGAATCAAACCTGGTTCTCCCAGATTAGAGAGTTGGGGAGCTGGAGGTGGGGACTGGTTGGGAGGAGAAGAAGAAGAAGAGAAGAGATTGGATTCATACCCCGCCCTTCACTCAGAGTCTCAGAGCGGCTTACAAACTCCTTTTCTTCCCCTCCCCATAGGTAGGCGGGGCTGAGAGAGCTCTCTCGAGAACCGCCCTTGAGAGAACTTATGACTGACCCAAGGTCACACCAGCAGCTGCATGTGAAACCCAGTTCTCCCAGATGAGAGTCCACTCTCTTAACCACTACAGCAAACTGGAAGCGAAGGCCAAGGAAAGGCAGGATCTTGCTGGGGATGGGGTTTGGCTCCCCCTTTCCCTTCCCCTCCCCATAACAGACACCCTGTGAGGTAGGTGTGGCTGAGAGAGCTCTGACAGAAACTGAGTGGGGGGGGGGTTTGGGGGGGTCTTGCATGGGGCTTTCTGAGAGCCAGTATGGTCAGAGGGTCAGTCTAGGATCTGGGAGACCCAGGTTCGAAACCCTGCTCTGCCACCAAAGCTTGCTGGGTGGCCTTGGGCCAGTCACACACCCTCAGACGGGCCTATTTTATAGGGTTGTTGTGAGGATAAAGTGAAGGGGATGGTGTAAGTCGCTTTGAGCCCCCATTGGGAAGAAAGACAGGATGTAAATAAAATAAATAAACTAGAGTTTGGGGGAGCCCACCCCGAAGAAGAAGAGGAGGAGGAGGAGGAGGAGATTGGATTTATACCCCGCCCTTCAGAGTCTGAGAGCGGCTCACAATCTCCTTTCCCCTCCCCACAACAGACACCCTGTGAGGTAGGCGGGGCTGAGAGAGCTCTCTCGAGAACTGCCCTTGAGAGAACAGCTCTGACAGAACTTACGACTGACCCAAGGTCACACCAGCAGCTGCGTGTGAAACCCAGTTCTCCCAGCTGAGAGTCCGCTCTCTTAACCACTACAGCAAACTGGAAGCGAAGGCCAAGGAAAGGCAGAATCTTTCTGGGGACGGGGTTTGGCCCCCCCCTTTCTCCGTCTTCTGCCCGACCGCTGGGAACCAGCAGACACTGCCTCTCTGGCGGAGCCGCGTCTCCTCTGCCTCTCGCGTCGTGTGCGTCACTCCCTTATAAATGTCACCGGCAATATGGCAGCCCTTGAATCATCTGCAGTCCCCCCACCACCACCACACCACACTTCTCTTGCTCTGCGGTTAAGGCTGGTAATTGCTTATTCCGGGCTCCGTTAACACAGGGCTGTTGTTCTAAATCATTACGCTCCAAACCACAGACCGGCTCCCGACCGGAATCCTCGCCTCCTAATGTTCTCTGCCTGATGAGCGGAGGAAGAAAAACGATTCCCTTAATGAGGTGTGAAGATTCAGCGCTTGGTCGCCTTTCCTTGCCCCTCGTTTAGGCCTCTGAGACGGCCGCTCGTTCCTTTTGGGGTAGGGTTGCCAACTCCAGGTTGGGAAATTCCTGGGGACTTTGGGGGGTGGAGCTGCAGAGGGTGGGATTTGGTGAGGGGAGGGACCTTGGCAGTGTCTGACGTCATAGAGTTCACCCTCCAAAGCAGCCGTTTTCTCCCGGGGAGTTGATCTCTGTCTTCTGGAGCTCCGTTTTAATTCTGGGAGATCTCCAGGCCCCACCTGCAGGTTGGCAAGCCTTCTCTGGGGGCGCCTGCTTGACCTTCTCCAGCTCTGAAACTAGGCAGAAGCTGTGGGTCAGCGGTAGAGCATCTGCTTGGCACGCAGAAGGTCCCAGGTTCAATCCCCGGCAGCATCTCCAGTTCAAAGGACCAGGTGGTAGGTGATGGGAAAGACCTCAACTTGAGACCCTGGAGAGCAGCTGCCAGTCTGAGTGGCCAAGGCCTTCCCCTGATGTTGCCTCCTGGCTCTGGGATTCAGAGGTTTAGTGCCTCTGGGTGTGGAGGTTCCCCTCAGTCGCCACAACTAGCAGCCACTGATAGGCCTGTCCCCCATGAATCTCTCAAGTCTCAGCAGGCCAGCCTGTTCTGGATCATGCAGCCCATCCCTCTCTTCAAGCCTGGGTGAATTCATAAAAATCCTAACTATAAATACACGTTGATGGGGTCCGAACTGGCAGAGACTGACCAAGAGAGAGATCTTGGAGTCGCAGTAGATAACTCTCTGAAAATTTCGAGACAGTGTGCGACTGCAATAAAAAAGTCCAACGCTATGCTGGGGATTATTAGGAAGGGTATTGAAAACAGATCAGCCAATATCATAATGCTCCTGTATAAATCAATGGTGTGACCTCATTTGGAATACTGTGTACAGTTCTGGTCACCACACTTTAAAAAGGATATTATAGCATTGGGAAAAGTGCAGAGAAGGGCAACTAGAATGATAAAAGGATTGGAACACTTTCCCTATGAAGAAAGGTTTAAGCACTTGGGGCTCTTTAGCTTGAAGAAACGACAGCTGAGGGGTGACACGATTGTGGTTTATAAGATGATGCATGGGTTAGAACAGGTCGAGAAAGAGGTACTTTTCTCCCTTTCTCACAATACAAGAACTCTGTGGGCACTCCATGAAATTGCTGAGCAGTCGGGTTAGAACAGATCAAAGGAAGTTCTTCTCCACCCAAAGAGTGAATAACATGCGGAATTCACTGCCACAGGAGGGGGTGGCAGCTACAAGCATGGATGGCTTCAAGAGGGAATTAGATAAAGATATGGAGCAGAGATCCATCAGTGACCATTAGCCACAAGGTATAGATAGGGACTCTGGGGCAAGTTCATAAGATCATAAGAACATAAGAGAAGCCAATGTTGAATCAGGCCAATGGCCCATCCAGTCCAACACTCTGTCACACAGCGGCCAAAATATACCAGGTGCCATCAGGAGGTCCAGCAGTGGGGCCAGGACACCAGAAGCCCTCCCACTGCTGCCCCCTCCAGCACCAAGAATAGAGTGCATCACCTGCCCCAGACTGAGAGTTCCCATCTATACCCTGTGGCTAATAGCCACTGGTGGACTTCTGCTCCATATGTTTATCTAATTCCCTCTTGAAACTGTCCATGCTTGCAGCCGCCACCACCTCCTGTGGCAGTGAATTCCATGTGTCAATCACTCTTTGGATGAAGAAGGACTTCCTTTTATCTGTTCTAACCCAACTGCTCAGCAATTTCACAGAGTGCCCACAAGTTCTTGTCTTGTGAGAAAGGGAGAAAAATACCCCTTTCTTAACCTGCTCAGTCCCATGCATAATCTTATAAACCTCGATCATGTCACCCCTCAGCTGTCGTTTCTCCAAGCTAAAGAGCCTCCAACCTTGGCTTCTCTTATATTCTTATGTTCTTATGTTCTTACAAGGCGCCCTCTGTGTTTTGCGGAAGCCTCCCGGTGCTACAGCCACATCTTGCAGGAGTATCACAAGGTTATCTCATCTGAGCTGACCTTTCCAAGCCAGCGTTGGGCTGGCAGAGCTTTAAGAACGAGGTTTCATGCGCTGGCCGAAAGGGCCCATTTCACTGCGCCGTCACCTGCCGGGAACCGGAATGGACCGGGACACAAATGCCAGATTGCAGAAACAAGGCATCCCAATTTCACTAGACAGAATCTCACGAGGATGGCCGAGGATAAGGTTGTCTCTGCATGTGGAGCAAATCCCACTGCTTAATCTGGAGCACAGATTCTCCACTAGGAACGACCGAGGCTCATGGGGCTGTGGCTCACTGGTAGAGCGTCTGCTTGGCGTGCTGAAGGCCCCAGGTTCAGTCCCCAGCATCTCCACTGGAAAGAACCAGGTGGAAGGTGATATGAGCGCTAGAGACCGCGGGGAGGTGTGCCAGAGTCCGTGGGGAGCTGCTGCCAGTCTGAGTAGACAACGCTAACCTTAGAATCATAGAGTTGGAAGGGACATCCAGGGACCAATGTTCCCTCTAAGCTGAGTTAGTGTGAGCTAGCTCATAGTTTTTTAGCCTCCAGCTCACAGATTTTTGCCTTCGTTCAGGAAGGATGGCTCCGGAGCAAACTAATTTATGCAGCAGCCAAATTGCTCGCTCACAGCTTTAATGCCGGTAGCTCACAAAGTAGAATTTTTGCTCATAAGACTCCACAGCTTAGAGGGAGAAGAAGAAGAAGAGTTTGGATTTATACCATGCCCTTCACTGCCCAAAGGCGTCTCATTGCGGCTTACAAACTCCTTTCCCTCCCCTCTCCCCACAACAGACACCCTGGGAGGTTGGTGGGGCTGAGAGAACTTCTGACAGAAACTGTCCTTGAGAGAACAGCTGTGCCAGAGCTTGTGACTGACCCAAGGTCACACCAGCAGGTGCAAGTGGAGGAGTGGGGAATCAAACCCGGTTCTCCCAGATAAGAGTCCGCGCACTTAACCACGACACCAAACTGGAGCATTGCCAGGGTCATCTAGTCCAACCCCTGCACAGTGCAGGAAATTCACAAATACCTCCCCCCGCCCAGCCCCCTAAGGACCGCTGTTCCATGCCCAGAAGATGACAAAAAACCTCCAGGATCTCCAGCCAAACTGGCTCTCCGGCTCCCTAGGTCACACAACGCAGGGCTTCAGTAGAAGAATCTGTTTATCGGTGAATCGTAACTAAAGACACGTTTACATCTTGTGTCAGGAATGACCGGGAACAGCAGGGCTCCCTAAATTATAGTGGAATCAAACACCCCCCTAAGCGAGCTGAAGCCAATGAGTATGGTTTGCATTCGCGGGCAAAGCAAGTGGGCAAAGCAGGCAAAACAATCCAAAAGCCGTTGATTCCCAGCAGAGGAGTTCCGCAGCTGGAGACACTACAAGGTCAGGAAGATGATAACATACAGACAGTGGAATAGCAATGGTCAGAGGCTGGTAAGACTGAGAATACTCCCCTCGCATTCCAACTCCATGACGGGGCTCCCTGACACTGGCCTGTAGAAAAATTGCTTCCTCACCCGAAAGTGGCAGTCAGCATTTCCCTGGGCGTGTAAGAAAGGTTCTAGTTCAATGTAAGGCAGCCATGCGTGTGTTCAAAACCTGCATTAACCACGGACCTCGGTTAGCTATCGCCGAGGGCACCGCTGCTTGAAAGCACAGCGTTTGACCGCGGCTTAAATTCCAGATGGAAAGAGAAATCCATGCCCCAGCAGAGAAAACGCACACTGTGCTCCTGGGAACACGATGCCATTGAACATGCTACCTGCGCGAACTCCCAGGAAGTAGGAAGAATAGATGTTTGATGTAAGGCAAGCAGGAGGTCTCGTGAACGCATGCGGGGATGCGCATCAGAAGCGGCCTTCGTATCGATTCGGGCCACCGATCCATACGGCTCGGGATTGTCTCCTCTGACTGGCAGCCGCTTTCCAAAGTCCCCAGCTGGGCAGGGTCTTCCCCGACTCTCGCTGCCTGACATCAGGGGATGCCAGGGATCGATCCTTCCACAGGTAAAGAGAGGGCTTTCCGGCAACTGATATCCTCTTCCCCTCCTGCAGGGAGAGGAAAACATGGTTCTCCTGTCTCTCACTTAATACAGCAACCCCGTGCAGTCGGTTACACTTGAGAGAGGGCAACGGGCTCCGGATAGATCGAGGTGGGAAGCCATTTTAGTGTTTCTGCAACAGTAGAACGGAGCAAGAGTCCAGTAACACCTTAAAGGTAAAGGTAAAGATTTTCCCTTGCTCGAAAGCCAGTCGAATCCGACTCTAGGGTTGCGGTGCTTATCTCCGTTTCAAAGCCGAAGAACCAGCGCTGTCCGAAGACGTTTCCGTGGTCATGTGGCCGGCGTGACTAAACACCAAGGCGCACGGAACGCTGTTCCCTTCCCACCAAAGTGGTACCTATTTATCTCCTTGCAATTTCTTGCTTTCAAACTGCTAGGTTGGCAGGAGCTGGAACTAGAGACGGGAGCTCACTCCGTCACGTGGCGATCTCTGGTCTCGAACTGCTGAACTACTGAACTACTGACCTTCCAGACTAACAAGAATCGGGGCGGGATATATGAGCTTTTGTGAGACACTGCCGAAGGAGCGAGTTCCAAAGAAGCGAGCAGCGACTCACACAAAAGCTCTGTACTGTGCCACAAATTAGTCTTTAAGGCTTATGATGCACCTGGTGAGCTTCGTGGGCGAGTCAGGATTCGAATTCTGTCTCCTCAGTTTTAGTCTGGCACACTTAACAACCAGTGCTCCCTCTAAGCCGTTGGAGTCTCGTGAGCAAAGATTCTACTTTGCGACTGACCGGCATTCAAGTCGTGAGCGAGCGATTTGGCGGCTGCATAAATCAGTTTGCTCTGGAGCCCTCCCTTCCTGAGCTGAGACAAAAAGGTCTGAGCCAGAGGCTAAAAAAACGGTGAGTTGGCTCACACTAACTCAGCTTAGAGGGAACACTGCGAACGACTAACTCCGTGCCGGCACCAGGGGGTGGGAGAAAGGAAAAAGGGAGGTATGGCATTCTTTAAAGTTGGTTTTATACCCCGCCCTTCACTACCCGAAGGAGTCTCGGAGCGGCTTACAATCTCCTTTCCCTTCCCCTCCCCACAACAGACACCCAGTGAGGTATGTGGGTCTGGGAGAGTTCTCAGAGAACTGTGACTAACCCTAGGTCACCCAGTTGGTTGGTTCTCTAGATCAGAGTCTGCCGCTCTTAACCACTAGAAGAAGAGATTGGATTCATATCCCTGCCCTTCACTCCCCAAAGGATTCTCAGAGCGGCTTCCAATCTCCTTTCCCTTCTCCTCCTCACAACAGACACCCTGTGCGATGGGGCTGAGAGTACTCTTTCGAGAACTGCTCTGAGAGAACTGTGACTGACCCAAGGTCTCCCGGCTGGCTGCATGTGGAGGAGTGGGGAATCAAACCCAGTTCTCCCAGACTAGAGTCTGCACACTTATCTACTACAGAGTTTGGGGTGGGGGATTCCCTGCCCCAACCAGAGAACAGCATCCTTTCCCCTAGCTAGGGTTTCCAACTCCAGGTTGGGAAATTCCTGGAGGCAGGGGTGGGGCGGGGGGGCAGTGGAGCCCAGGGAGGGACCTCAGTGCGGTGTAATACCATAAAGTCCCCCTTCCAAAGCAGCGGTTTCCCTGGGGGAGCTGATCTCTGTAGCCTGGAGACGAGTTTGTAAATCCAGGAGCTCTCCTGGCCCCACCTGGAGGGTGGCAACCCCTGATACCAGGAAGTGTTTACGGTTGCCTGATCAATCATGAGAATACTCTTCCCCTCTCCCCCACCAGAGAGCCACTTTGGCGTAGTGGTTAAGTGTGCAGACTTCTTCAAGCATGTCCAGAGGAGGGCGACCAGGATGGTCAGAGGGTTGGAGCCCAAGTCTTACGAGGAAAGGCTGAAAGAGCTGGGTATGTTTAGCCTGGGAAAGAGAAGGCTTAGAGGGGACGTGACTGGCAGTCTTCAAGTATTTGAAGGGCTGTCACATAAAAGATGGAGCAGATCTATTCTCTCTTGCTCCGGATTGCAAGACTAGGTCTAATGGGTGGAAATTACAAGGGTGTCGTTACCGGCTCAATATCAGGAGAAACTTCCTGACTGTCAGAGTGGTTGAGCAGTGGAACAGTCTGCCTCGGGAGGTGGTGGATGCTCCTTCGGTGGACGTTTTCAAGCGGAGGCTGGACGACTGTCTTTCGGGTATGTTGTAGGTATGTAGGGCTATCTTTAGGCTTTGCTCCTGCAGAGTGCAGGGGGTTGGACTAGATGACCTGCAAGGTCCCTTCCCACTCTAACATTCTATGATTCTATGACTGTAATCTGGGAGAACTGGGTTTGATTCTCCTCCACATGTACGTGTTAGATGACCTTGGGCAAGCCATAGTTCTGACAAGAGCTGTCCTTGAAAAAGAGCAGTTTCTGCCAGAGCTCTAGAGCTCAGCCCCACCTACCTCACAGGGTGTCTGTTGTGGGGAGAGGAAGGGAAAGGAGATTGTAAGCCGCTCTGAGACTCCTTTGAGGATTGGAGGGTGGGGTATAAATGGTTAAGAGCAGTGGTTAAGAGTGGTTAAGAGCGGCAGACTCTAATCTAGAGAACCAGCTAACTGGGTGAACTTGGGTTGCTTTCTTCTTCTTCTTCTTCGAGGCCTACAACCCTGGGAACAGGATGAGGGAGTGAGTGGGCGGGACTGGCCCAGACCGAACAACGGCCTTGTTGTTCTGGCCAGGCCCAGTTCCTCCCCGCCCCCTCTGTGCAAGTGATGTCACATCCTCTGTCCTTCATCTGCGGCTCTTTGTGATGTCAGGATGCTGGCGGGCTGTGAGTGGGCGATAGCCGGGGTGGGCAACAGGCTCTCTCTTGTATCCAAAGTCTTTGGGCTTGGCAAGAGAGGGAAAACAAGAGCGGGACCTGTCGTGAGCCTCCCCTTCCCGCCCCCAGGTCCCTCTGTGCTGCCGGCTGAAACATGGATTTCTCCTTGAGGCGTTAAATGTCCCCAGTTAAGCACTGCACTCTTTCAGAGCCAGTTTGGAGTAGTGGTTAAGTGCGCGGACTCTAATCTGGGAGAACCGGGTTTGATTCCCCTACTCCTCCACATGCAGCTGGCTGGATGACCTTGGGTCAGTCACAAGTTCTTTCACAGCTGTTCTCTCAAGAGCAGTCCTTGA
The DNA here is from genome assembly GCA_029375565.1 of Gekko gecko. Lineage (NCBI taxonomy): Eukaryota > Metazoa > Chordata > Lepidosauria > Squamata > Gekkonidae > Gekko > Gekko gecko. The sequence continues at coordinate 67,123,944 of JAPDNY010000009.1, forward strand.
AAGAGCTCTCTCAGCCCCACCTTCCTCCCAGGCAATGCTCCCGCTAAGCTGTGGAGTCTTGTGAGCAAAATTTTTCCTTTTGTGAGTACTGGCATTAAAGTTGCGAGCGAGCGATTTGACTACTGCATAAACTATTTTGCTCTGGAGCCCTCCTTCCTGAGCTAATGTGTGAGTCGGAGGCTAAAAAACTATGAGCTACCTCACACAAAGAAGAAGAAGAAGAAGAAGAAGAAGAAGAGGAAGAAGAAGAAAGAAGAAGAGGAGGAGAAGGAGAAGGAGGAGAAGGAGAAGGAGGAGATTGGATTTATACCCCGCCCTTCACTTACAAACTCCTTTCCCTTCCCCTCCCCACAACAGGCACCCTGTGAGGTAGGTGGGGCTGAGAGAGCGCTGACAGAAACCGCCCTTTTTCAAGAACAGTTGTGCCAGAGCTTGCGACTGACCCAAGTTCACACCAGCAGCTGCAAGTGGAGGTGTGAGGAATCAAACCTGGTTCTCCCAGATTAGAGGTTTGATTCCCCACTCCTCGACTTGCATCTGCTGGATGACCTTGGGCAAGCTATAGTTCTAGCACAGCTGTTCTTGAAAAAGAGCAATTTCTGTCAGAAGTTCTCTCAGCCCCACCTACCTCACAGGGTGCCTGTTGTGGGGAGGGGAAGGGAGAGGAGTTTGTAAGCCGCTCTGAGACTTCTTTGGGTAGTGAAGGACGGGGCATAAATCCGATCTCTCCTCTTCCTCCTCCTCCTTTCAAGTACTGACATAAAACCCAGACCTGAACGGCCCGGGTTAGCTCAGTCTCTTCAGATCCTGTTAGCTAAGCAGGGTCGGCCGTGGTTATGGGAGACCACCGTAGACGTCCAGGGTTGCTACGCAGAGAAAGGGAACGGGGAAAGCGCCTCCGAAGTCTCTCGCCTTGAATACCCTGCCGGGTCGCAATAATTCCGCTGCAGCTTCACAGCACTTTATACACAATACTACAAGTAATATTATTGTCCTGACCTGGATGGGCCCCGGGCCTAGCTCTGTCTCATCAGAACTCAGAACCTAAGCGAGGGTCGGCCCTGGTTAGAGACCACCGAGGAAGGCCGAGATTGCTACACAGAGGCAGGTGATGGCAAAGAAGGAGAAGAAGAAGAAGAGAAGAGACTGGATTTATACCCCGCTTTTCACTCGGAGTCTCAGAGCGGCTTATAAACTCCTTTTCTTTCCTCTCCGTTCCCCTCCCCACAACAGACACCCTGTAGGTGGGGCTGAGAGAGCCCTCTCTCGAGGATTGCTCTCTCTCTCTTTTTAAAAAAATTCTTTATTGGTTTTCAAAAAAAAAGAAATAAAAACCCCCACAAAAAATAACAAGAAAACAAAATAACGAAACAACAGGAAACACATACAATACATATGAACATAAAAAAGTTTCCACCACCACCACCCCCTTCCTTCCACGTGAAAAGAGTTTTCCCTTTATGTTAGGTGCGGTCAGACAGCGTGCTGGGAGCGGTGTAAATTCCTCCGGTCCGATGCTTTTTTTTTTAACCCGGAGAATCGTGATCACACTCACCTCCTTGTTCTGGATCGCTGCGCGGCCACATCGCTCCCCGCCGTTCACACGTGGGAGCGTGCATTGGTTGGGGTTTTTTCCCCTCTCAGTTTGAGCATTCGAACGGGCGGCCATCTCTAGAACTAGAGCATGCGCAGAACAGCAATTTCCACACTTCCCTTTAAACTTTAAATGAACACTTTAAATGAAACTTTTACCCCTGAAACTGGCCTCCGTGAGATCCCAAACTCGTCTAAATGCTTAAACTAGGCACCATTTAAACTTTGCTTTTATTAACTTAGGAGCGGAGCTCCGCCCATGCGCACACCGCCAAGGCAGAAAAGAAATGGCGGACGAAAAGCAGAAGCCTTGGGCTTCCGCGGCAGCTTTCCAGAGGGGAGGGGGTTGAGGCACCCAGAAGTGGCTCAACACCACAGGAGCGATCAGACGTCAGAAAAGTTTGGCTAGAACCGGAGAATCAGGAAAACACCACTTGGGGACCTGGTATCAAAATATTCCATTTTAAAGGGGGTTTGATCTGGAAAGCAACGGCTGGGGATGGTGTGCAGATGTTGGGTGTGTGAACGTGCACATAAAATCCGTTACTGAAGCATGCCGAAAGCGGACTAAATGGCCCGTCTAAACGCGCCCATTATTTGGCAGTTACTCTTATATATTAAAATAAAGTATGTTCGATTTTATTCAGTGTTCAATTTTTCCCCCCTCTGTCCACACATAGAATCTTGACCATACCTCTTTAAAAAAGATGATCTTTTTTTCCTTGTAGCCGTATTGTTAAGTTGTCCATTTCAACTAAATCCCATCAGTTTATAAATTAAGTCTTCTTTTGTGGGTAGTCCTTCTGTCTTCCACATACTTGCATACAGGATTCTCGAAATATGGATGATCAAAGAACTGTCTGTCTTCTGGAATTTTTCAGGAATTACATTTAACAAAAACATTTCTGGCTCAAAAGGTACATTTACCCCTAGTATTTGCTTTAACATTTAATGGACTCCTATCCAGAATTTTCCAACCTTGTCACAAGACCACCAAACATGATAAAAATGAACCCACTCAAGGACTGCTCTTGAGGGAACAGCTCTGACAGGACTTATGGCCTGCCTGAGGTCATCCAGCAGCTGCGAGTGGAGGAGTGGGGAATCAAACCGGTCCTCCCAGATTGCAGTCTGCACACTTAACCACGACACCAAATTGGCTCTGTTTTCCTCTTGCCTTGAAAACTCTACGGGGTCACCATAAATTGCTGCTTGACTTGCACTTTACATGTAAAATAATGGACCGGCCCTGACCTTGGATGGTTTTGGCAGGCCCGATCTCAACATATCCGGGAAGCTAAGCAGGGTCGGCCCCGGTCGGGACTTGGATGGGAGCCCGAGACCTCTACGCAGAGGCAGGCAATGGCAAAATGCTTCCAAACCAGACTCTGCCTTGGCTGGCGCAGGCCGCCCTGGGAATTGGCAGCGCCAGTAACTAGCCTCAAATGATTGCCCGGGATTTGGAGAAGCATTTAATTGCTCCTTCTCAAGGAACGATTTATTTTATCTCTCTTTTTTTTGGCTGGCTTGATTGCAGCCATTAATTAGGCAACAGCATTCCTGGACTTAATGAGTAGCACTAAGTGGTTGTTGGAGGAGGCTGGAAAACTCCGCCGTGGCTGGGAAAGAGAACGTAAGGACAGAGGAGAAGCCGTGTTGGATCAGGCCAGTGGCCCATCCGGTCCCACACCCTGTGTCACACAGTGGCCAAAAATACCAGGGTGCCATCAGGAGGTCCAGCAGTGGGGCCAGGACACTAGAAGCCCCTCCCACTTTTCCCTCCCAGGTATCAAGAAGACAGAGCATCACTTGCCCCAGGCACAAGAACGTAAGAGAAGCCATGTTGGATCAGGCCAGTGGTCCATCCAGTCCAACACTCTGTGTCACACAGCAGCCAAAACCCAGGTGCCCACAGGAGGTCCACCAGCGGGGCCAGAATTCCAGAAGCCCTCCTACTCTTGCCCCCAAGCATAGAATCATAGAGTTGGAAGGGACCTCCAGGGTCATCTAGTCCAACCCCCTTCACATTGCAGGAAATTCATACATACCTCCCCCTCCACACCCGCAGTAACCGCTGTTCCATGCCCAGAAGATGACAAAAAACCTCCAGGATTGCTTCCTGATCCCAAAGCCCAAGAATACAGAGCATCACTGTCCCAGACAGAGTGTTCCATCTATACATTGTGGCTAATAGCCACTGATGGACTTCTGCTCTTAAGAATATTAGAGAAGCCATGTTGGATCAGGCCAGTAGCCATTCCAGTCCAACAATCTGTATCACACAGTGGCCAAAACCCAGGTGCCATCAGGAGGTCCACCAGTGGGGCCAGAACTTCAGAAGCCCTCCCACTGTTGCGCCACCAAGCTCCAAGAAGACAGAGCATCACTGCTCCATCAATACCTTGCGGTAGTGGCTAAGTGCACAGACTCTAATCTGGGAGAACCAGGTTTGATTCCCTACTCCTCCACTTGCAGCTGCTGGATGACCTTGGGCAAGCCACAGTTCTGTCAGAGCTGTTCTCGAAAAAGAGCAGTTTCTGTCAGAGCTCTCTCAGCCCTGCCCATCTCACAGGGTGTCTGTTGTGGGGAGGGGAAGGGAAAGGAGTCTGTAAGCCGCTCTGAGACTCCTTCGGGTAGTGAAGGGTGGGGTATAAATTCAATCTCCTCCTCCTCCTCCTTGTTCTTCCACCCATTTCTGCTGCTTGGTCCAGCTGCTGAGTACCCCGTTCATGGCCTCAGTGCTTTCTTTCGATGCTGCACATGGTTGCATGGAAACACTTGGGAAGAATCTCAAAAAGATTGTCAGTTAGGAACAGATAACAGCCTCCGAAAGCTGCAGGTGCCCCAGAATGATGTTCCTGAAATACAAGGGATATTGCTCTCTGTGGACAGGGGGTATCAGTCACAGAGGTTCTTTGCCATCATCCAGTTTGGTGTAGTGGTTAAGTGCGCGGACTCTAATCTGGGAGAACCGGGTTTGATTCCCCACTTGCACCTGCTGGATGACCTTGGGCAAGCCGTAGTTCTGTCAGAGCTGTCCTTGAAAAAGAGGAGTTTCTGTCATAGCTCTCTCAGCCCCGCCTACCTCACAGGGTGTCTGTTGTGGGGAGGGGAAGGGAAAGGAGTTTGTGAGCCGCTCTGAGACCCCTTTGGGTAGTGAAGGGCGGGGTATAAATCCAATCTCTTCTTCTACCTCACCGGGTGTCTGTTGTGGGGAGGGGAAGGGAAAGGAATTTGTAAGCCGCTCTGAGACTCTTTCAGGTAGTGAAGGGCGGGGTATAAATCCAATCTCTTCTTCTTCTTCTACCTCACCGGGTGTCTGTTGTGGGGAGGGGAAGGGAAGGGAGTTTGTAAGCCACTCTGAGACTCCTTTGGGTAGTGAAGGGCGGGGTATAAGTCCAATCTCTTCTCTTCTTCTTCTTTAACCCCCTGCATGCCGTGACCTCATTCCCTGTAACCAGACAGGTCCGGTTCCCCAGAAACGCTGCTCGGTAGTGCGTGAGGTCTATGATTTCCCTTTTTATCCTTGGGTAAAAGAGAGCAAAATTCCTCGCCACAACCAACTCATTGACCTTTAGCGGTAGATTTCTCTCACACGCTGCCGCGTAGACGGGCGCGCTTCAGCCTACTTCCTTCCCCGTTTCCTCCCACGCACGGCCCAGATTTAAAACGCGTCCGCAGTGCCGAAAATCACCGCCGAGGATTCTCAATGCACGCAACAGCCCCATCTTCAGAATCTCGGGCCTGCAAATTAACAGGGAGGGGCGGGGGAGCTGGTTGGCCGAGTTCCCTTGATGTCACCAAAGCGCAGGAATTTCGCTCGATTGAAACCACAGTGGATTTGCTGTTTCCTCCTCGGGAGTGTGATGAGGGGAGGCAGGGGGTGTGAATTAGCAGTTGTCTCAACTTAAGAGTGACCCCTTATCCGAGGGGTTGGAAGAATTTTGCTGGGGGGAAGATGGGCACCGTTTCTCGTCAAGGGGTCAGCAGATCCACACACAAAAAAGACAGTAAGGCACATCATGCTCGTTTCTGAGAGACGGCCGTGTTCCATGCCGGATTTGTCTCTTGCCAGGCTCAGTCCTTGGGCGTGCCAGTGTTTGAAGCCCTACGCTTGAGTTTAAGGGGCGAGCTAGCCTCACCCATGCCTGGCCTTTGACAGTTAGGCCTTTTGTTCATTTATCTCTTCCACACACCCTTTGCCATTTTATGTTCACAGGAGCCTCGCTTTCTCCGCTGCCGGGATTGACTGGAAGAATTAATACACACTGGGCCTGCTCTTGCGAACGGAAGCGGGTTGCTAAACCTTGCCATCCTAGAGGGCGGCTCTGCCTGTATTCGCAGTATCACCAGGGGCGCTGCAAAGGCAGAAATGGGGAGGGGGGTTAGCTGTTGGCAGAAATTTGCGCTTTGGCCGAAATCCTAGGACGGGGCTTCCCAATGTGGTATCTGTAGGTGCCATGGGACCTGCCGAGCCCTTTCCTGGTGACCACCAAGTGTTTTCAGAAAGTGGGCGGGGCCAGGTTGGGCATTTTGCCCAGCAAGGTTTCTGATTGGCCATTGGAGATTTGATTGGCAGTGCAGATTTTTTTTAAAAAAATTGCTTTAGCAGCAGCTGCTATCACAGCGCAAAGATCTTCACTGTGCGACCGAAGGTAAGCTGTGTGGCAGGCATTTTGTGTCAGAATTCCACTCCGTGTCAGAATTCCAAAGGTGCCCGTAGGTCAAAAAGTTTTGGGGACCCCATTTCTAGGAGTATCCCTCCACCCCTTGACACACTTACTGGTTTGGTGCAGTGGTTAGAAGCGCAGACTCTAATCTGGGAGAAGCAGGGCTTGATTGCCCCCTGTTCCACATGGCAGCTGCTGGTGTGACCTTGGGTCAGTCACAAGTTCTTTCAGAGCTGTTCTCTCAGGAGCAGTTCTCAGGAGAGCTCTCTCAGCCTCATCTACCTCTCAGGGTGTCTGCTGAGGGGAGGGGAAGGGAAAGGAGATCGTAAGCCGCTCTGAGACTTCTTCAAGTAGTGAAGGGTGGGGTATAAATCCAATTTCCTCCTCTTCCTCCTCTTCTTCTCCAGAGTCTCTGAAGGTGCATATTCCTAATTAGGGCTCTTTTTGCAGCAGGAACTCCTTTGCATATTAGGCGACACATCCCTAATGTAGCCAGTCCTCCAAGAGCTTACAGTAGCCCCTGTAAGAAGAGCTCCGTAAGCCAGGTGTGTCAAACATGAGTCCCGGGGGCCGGATCAGGCACCTGGAGACCTTCTATCAGGCCCGCAGTGGAACGGGCTGTCTTCCGCTTCTTCTCCCAGTTCTGCTGCTGCTGCTGCGTCGTCGTAGGTTTGCAGCTTACAGATACGCACCTGAACGGCATACTCAGGATTGCAACAGCACAGGCATTTGGATGCAAGAATTCAGAGCAAGAGGTCTCAGTTATCAGACACGGTTAAATAAACAGAATATTACAAGAGGGCTAATGTTTTAAGCATGTTTTTATTTTAAATAAAATAACCCCTTTGTGTTTGTGTCCTTTGTAAAGTTTATATCTCCACCACCTGGCATTACATTTCATGACATACCCGGCCCGGCCCAACACGGTCTCATTTATGTCAGATCCGCCCCTCTGTAACAAACGAGTTCGACACCCCTGCTGTCAGCTCTGGGAGGATTGGCTACATTAGGGCTGTGTTGCCTAATATGCAAAGGAGTCCCTGAGACAAAAAGAGCCCTGTTCCTAATCCAACAAGCCAAGGGTCATGAAAAATTGTGCCGTTATGGCTTTTTACTCCTGGCACAGACGCTTCAAGGACCAGATTGACATTCCTACTAAAAAGGGGGAATCATTCATTATATTCTCGGAGCGTGACCCTATAGAGGAAGGAGTCCCGAACATTTTTAAGCCTGTGGGTATCTCTGGAAACTCTAGCATGGGGGGATGGGCACTCTAGCATGGGGGGATGGGCACAAAATGGCTGCCCCGGGAGGCGGAGCTAAGGATAGAGAGGAAGCCCCAGTGCAGGGAGAAGAGGTGGTGATTTTAAAAAGACAGTGGGAAAGAGGAGGAGGAGATTGGATTTATACCCCACCCTTCACTTGGAGTCTCAGAGCGGCTTATAATCCTCTTACCCTTACCCTCCCCACAACAGACACCCTGGGAGGCAGGGGCCCCCGAGAGAGCTCTCTCAAGGACTGCCCTTGAGAGAACAGCTCTGAGAGAACTTGCAACTGACCCACGGTCACACCGGCAGCTGCATGTGGAGGAGGAGTGGGGAATCAGACCCGGTTCTCCCAGATCAGAGGCCGCAATGCCAACCACTGCACCAAACGGTCTCTCCCTTTTTAAACTTCTTAATAAGAGAGCAGAAAACCAGCAGCGTTGTGGCAGCTGCTGCTGAAACCTTATTTTAATCTGCACGGCCAGCTGAATCTCCAGGGACCAGTCAGAAACCCCACTGGGAAGGAGACCCACTTGGCCCCACCCCTCTAAAGACACTAGGTGGGCACGAGGGAAGGTGTCTTGGCCAGTCGTCCCTCTAAGCTGAGTGAGTGTGAGCTAGCTCACAGCTTTTTAGCCTCCAGCTCAGGAAGTCTTAGCTCAGGACGGAGGGCTCCAGAGTAAACTAATTTATGCAGTAAGCCAAATCGCTCGCTCACAACTTTTAATGCCAGCGGCTCACAAAGTAGAATTTTTGCTCACAAGACCCCACAGCTTAGAGAGAGCATCTTGGCTCCCACTTGCACCCTGGTGGGGACTCCTGCCAAAGAGGATTCTTATAAGACGGTTTCAAGTGTAGGTTCCGGGGCTCCTGGCCGTGTAAGACGAGTTCAGATGCCTCCTGATCCGTTTCATGGGTGGCCACACCAAGCAGCCATATTTGCCAATCCCTGGTGGTGAGCGCTTGGGGGTTAGGGAAGGATACTCTGCACATGCTCGCAGGTGGTTCCTTCTTTGCTTTCACAAGTTCAGGGCTATTTCTGGGCCGAAACGCACAGGGACGGCGTTCCGGCTGGCTCCCGAGTTGGCCACGCCCAGCAAGAACTCATTAGCATAACAGGCCACACCCAACAGCAGAAACTCATTAGGATTGGCTACCTTAGGGGTGTGTGGCCTAACATGCAAAGGAATTCCTGCTCCAAAAAAAGCCCTGGGGTTTTGACAACAAACAAGGTAAACAGAATAAGAAGCAAAAGGTGGGTGTGGCTGGATGACCACTCTTCTGGTAACATGGGGGTGTGGCCTGATATGCTAATGAGCTGTGCTGTCAGGGGTGTGGCCTAATAGGCTAATGAGCTCCTGCTGGACTTTTTCTACAAAAAAAGCCCTGCACATGTTCCAAATTATTTTTTTAAGAAGTTACAAAGGGGCCTTGTGAAAACTCTATTCTTCCTTCTATGAGATGTGGGGTGGAGTCAGAAAGCCCTCTCCTGTTTGACATTCAGTGCTTGCTTTCTTTTTTTGGGTGGGGAGGGGGGAGAGGGGATGTTCTGGTGTTCTTCTCCATTTGCCCTTATTTGCTCTGAGTCACGTTGGGAAAACTTGATCTCGCAGCAAGGTCATTTTATCCTGTTGGGTGAACGGCCTCTGACTAGGCGGGGGGGGGGGCAGGGTTTAATCACAAGACTAATCCAGAAGAACAGCAGCAACAAGCAGGGGAGGGGAAGCAGGAAACGGAGGAGAAGTTAGGTAAATACTTGCGTGACTTTGGGTTGCCAACTCTGCTTGGGAAATTCCTGGAGGTTTGGTGGTGGAGGCTGGGGAGAGGAGGGTTTGCGGAAGGGACGGATCTCAGGAGGGTGTCATGCCAACAGAGGCCCCCCCCCCCGTCAGCCATTTTCTCCAGGGGCACTGATCTCTGTCGCCCGGAGGTCAGTTGGAATTCCACGAGATCTCCAGTCCCCAGCTGGAGGTTGGTAACCAATGCTCCCTCTAAAGCTGTGGAGTCCTGTGAGCAAAAATTCTACTTTGTGAGCTACTGGCATTAAAGCTGTGAGTGAGGGATTTGGCTGCTGCATAAATCAGTTTGCTCTGGAGCCCTCCTTCCTGGGCTAAGACAAAAATCTGTGAGCTGGAGGCTAAAAAGCTGTGAGCTAGCTCACACCAACTCAGCTTAGAGGGAACACTGTTGGCAACCCTGTTCCTGCCCCACCGCCCTGGTTAGTCCCTACCCCCAAATGGAAAAGACAGGATATTTTCACGTAGCCCTGATTCAAGGCTCTCTCTAAGCTATGGAGTCTCGTGTGCAAAAATTCTACTTTGTGAGCTACCGGCGTTAAAACTGTGAGCGAGCGATTTGGCTACTGCGGAAATTAGTTTGCTCTCCGAAGCCATCTTTCCTGAGCTAAGAGAAAAATATGTGAGCCGGAGGCTAAAAAACCGTGAGCTAGCTCACGCTAAGCTTAGAGGGAGCATTGCCCTGATTCGAACTCGTGCTCCCTGCCTGACAGATGGGAACCGAACCTGCCGGCGATGAAAGCGGGGCTCACCAGACTTTTTTTGATTTCAGTTTTTTTGCGTTTGAAATTTGTGTCTCCCTCCCTTTCTCTCTCTCTCTCTCTCTCTCCCCCCCTCTGTTTTATTTCCTCCGTCCCATTCCGTTGTCCTCATCGTTCTGTTTGTTCCCCAGTGACTCAGCACATTAAAGACCTCCTGGAAAGGAACACTAAGAAGAAGTCCAAATTGAGAAAGAAACCCAAGCCCTATATCGAAGACCACGATGGTAGGGGGCCCGGCGGGCCGAGCGCTCCCGGAGCGTCTTCCTCTCCTTAGATGTAGACGCCCGACTCTGCTTTAATTTCTCTGCAAGCTTCTTAATCACTTGGCTCATCCTCCTCTTAACATCAGCTTCACGCTCCCCTCCTCCCCCGAATTTAACCACTGGTTTTTGGGAGGTGCCTCTCTCTCAGCGCTCAACGCCAGGTGCCGGTCCATCGCTGCTGACCACGCTTCTTCCAGCAGGTGCCGGCCTCGGGGTTGAGCTGTGGACCAGCGACTTGGCTTGAGGCTTGCAGGGGTGTGTGTGTGTGTGTGAGAGAGAGGGAGAGATTGTGCAAAAAATGTGCAGATGCCTCGGTGTGGCTGTAAATGTGGCTGGTGCCTCCCACGTGCCCGGAATTGGACGGGCGTCGGTTTGCTCTTGCTCATCTTGGACTGGGCCACGTCCAGCGCTGTAGGACTGGCACGGGCTCCTTCGCATGCCACGGGGCTGCATGCACCACGATGCCTCCGCTTCTCTGACCACGAGCACTCGGTTCGGTTCCGTGGGCAGAATGCTGGCGACTGCAAACCATGTTCTTATGAGTATTAAAAATAGGGTTTTGCCCTGACCTGAATGGGCTAGGCTCACCTGATCTTGGTGTACCTTGGAAGCTAAGCAGGGTCAGTCGTGGTGAGTGCTCGGATGGGAGACCACCAAGGGAGTCTAGGGTTGCTACGCAGAGGCAGGCGAGGGCAGACCGCCTCTGTTTGTCTGCCCCGACCTGGATGGCCCGGGTTAGGCCAATCTCAGAAGCTAAGTGGGATCTGCCTTGGTTCGTACTTGGATGGGAGACCACCAAATAACGTCCCGGGTGGCTACACAGAGGCAAGTGATGGTAAACCACCTCTGCTTGTCTGCGCCGACCTGGATGGCCCAGGCTCACCCGATCTTGTCAGATATCGCAAACCAAGCAGGGTTGGTCTTGGTTAGTATTTGGGTGGGAGGCCAATAAGGAAGTCCAGGGTTGCTACGCAGAGGCAATGGGCCTTGAAGACCCTAAAGGGCTGCCATAAATCACCTACGCCTTGACGTCGCTTTCCACGACCGCAGCAATAGTATTTGTGCGTGGAACGTTTAGGGCCCTTTGCACACCTTGGCCGGTTCCCCACAGGCGGCTGTTCCGCCCTCGCTCTTCCGTTTCCTCTGGTTGCATTGGTCAGTTTCACACTATTTGCTGTGCGGCCGCATTTTGATCCACATCTCCCTCCCTCCCCGATTTCCCCCACATCTTCTTGATCTCAAAAAAAAAAAGGGGTCGAGAAGGCGCAGGGGAAATCGGGGTGGGGGGAGCTGCGGGTCAAAATGCGGCCACACAGCGAATAGTGTGAAATTGACTAATGCAGCCGGGGCAAACGGAAGACCGAGGGCGGCACAGCTGCTTGTGGGGAATTGGTCTTTATCTCAGCTGTCTGAGACAACCTTGCAAAGCGGAGGGGCAGCATTATCCGGGGAGTTGGCAGCTGAGGCCGACAGGCGGGGCTTGCCTTAGGAGTCCCAGTCTCAAAACTGTCCGGAGACTCAGAGCCTCATCTGTCACCTTCTCCCGTGCTAAGGCCAGCCGGTTCTGAGCTGAGCAGCTATGAATCCAGTGGCCGGCAGGGTGACAAGAGACAACAGGGAGCCAGTTTGGTGTAGTGGTTAAGTGCGCGGACTCTAATCTGGGAGAACCAGGTTTGATTCCCCCACGCCTCCACTTGCACCTGCTGGATGACCTTGGGCAAGCCATAGTTCTGTCAGAGCTGTTCTTGAAAAGGAGCAGTTCCTGTCAGAGCTCTCTCAGCCCCATCTACCTCACAGGGTGTCTGTTGTGGGGAGGGGAAGGGAAAGGAGTTTGTAAGCTGCTCTGAGACTCCCTTGGGTAGTGAAGGGCGGGGTATAAATCCAATCTCTTCTCTGCTGCGAGCCGGGTTTGAGCTGAGGGTGCTCGGGCCCGGCTGAACATCTCCCCCTCCTCCCTGGGTGACAGATGTTTTGGACACATCTTCTGGGAGGTGTTTTCAGAGCAATGCACGTTTCTGCAGCCATAAGGGCATTTTCAGCCATCGGGGTTTAGCTGCAGGTCAGCGGTCAAGCGACGAAGGAGTCCAGTTTGACTCAGTGGCGAGGTGACAGCGTCCCTGAGGTGCAGGTCATTGTTATCTCGAAATGGCAGACGGGGGAGTCGCCTTTGCAAGAGACGGCTTGCAAAACCACCGTGTGCGCTCTGGGCAGAGGCGAGATTCAAACTCAGAGCTTCCTGAATCAAAGCCTGGTCTCTTTGCCTTTGGCTGGGACCCGCTCGCTAGCGGTGGAAACGGTTCAGATCCATAGCACGGACTTCAGGTTCAGAGCGGCACACGTGTTTCCAAGCCGCTTTCTCCAGATTTAGTCATATATTTTCTCGAGATACCTCAAAAGCACAATGCAGAGGGTGAGGGCTACTGTGAGTTAAATTGTCCCACCTTTCTCCAGTGTCGTCACGCTGTACAATTCCCCACCGTCCCCAGGCAGCGCCACAGAGCCTAGTGAGACATTTGTCCAGGCGCGGTTGAATTCTTTTGCAAGGTAACGGAAGGGCGGGCTCGACGCGGGGCTGCTGATTTCATCGGCAGCCCTGCGCGGATCGAAAAAATCCTCAGTCCCACCTAAAAGGGAGGGAGGGAGGGGCTTCAAGCTGTGCCCCCCCCGGGTAACTGACTTGGAGAAGATGTTTCTAGTCCTGGGGGCGGGGTGGTGGTGGTGGTCACGTTCCCCACGCTCTGGATGCCCGCTGAAATCCTTCCAGCGTTCGTGCTGACAGGGGAGTTACCCTATCCTGCTTTTCTCTCCTCCGCTCCCGTGTCCTAACGGAGAGCAGAAATACGACCTGTACTTCCTGGCTATTTTTAGATCTCTCCTCCTAAATAGAATTCTGCAGAAATTGCTGAGTGAGGGGGGCGGGCGGGCGGGCGATGCCCCCTCCAGCACGGCAGAGTGGAAGTCACCAAGTCGGCGACTGCTGCATGTTACCACCTTAGCAGCCGGCCGGAGGACCGCAGCGCCTCGTTCAGTTTGCTGGTGCCCAGGCGTCGGGTTGCAACTTCCCCAGGAACATGAAAGCGCCGTCCACAGAGAGGGTGAAAGAGGAAACGTCCCCCCACCCCTTCTTGCTTTCTGTGCCCGGGATAAAACAAGGTAGAAAGGAGTTTTTGTTCAGGATTCCGTATCTGGTCTTGCCTGAGGAGCAGGGGGCCGGAACCGGAGACTTTCCCACTCTTAGAAAATGCACGGAGGTGGGCGTGCATTAACTTTCCTTCGTTTTCACGTGGAAGGAAGAGCATTTATGTGAACAGGGGGCCGACAGAGCCAGTTTGGTGTAGTAGGTAAGTGCGCGGACTATAATCTGGGAGAACTGGGTTTGATTCCCCACTCCTCCACATGCAGCTACTGGATGACCTTGGGCGAGCCATAGTTCTGGCACAGCTGTCCTTGAAAAAGAGCAGTTTCTCTCAGAGCTCTCTCAGCCCCACCTCCCTCACAGGGGGTGTCTGTTGTGGGGAGGGGAAGGGAAAGGAGTTTGTAAGCCGCTCTGAGACTCCTTTGGGTAGTGAAGGGTGGGGTATAAATCCAATCTCTTCTCTCTACGTTACAGGGGTGTCTGTTGTGGGGAGGGAAGGGGAAGGAGTTTGTAAGCCGCTCTGAGACTCCCTTGGGTAGTGAAGGGCGGGGTATAAACCCAATCTCTTCTCTTCTTCTTCTTCTTCATCAGCATACCCAGAACTGGGGGCAGCTACCAGGGCCCACAAGGCATTGGCATTTCTGGTGGCCATGATGCACCTCCACCCAGCGACATTGAATTGTACAATCATAGAATCACACATAGTTGGAAGGGTCCACAGAGGTCATCTAGTCCAACCCCCTGCTTAATGCAGGATCAGCCTAGAGCATCCCTGACAAGGGTTTGTCCAGCCGGTGCTTAAAGAATGCCAGGGTGGGGGAGCTCACCACCTCCCCAGGCGGCCGATTCCACTCTTGCATAACTCTGAATGTCAAAAGGTGTTTCCTAAGATCAAGCCAAGACCTTCCCGCCGTTAATTCAAACCTATTCTTGCAAGTCCTCTCCTCTGCTGCCCACAGGAACGGCTCCCTGCCCTCCTCTGAGTGACAGCCCTTCAGATACTTCAAGAGAGCCGTCCTGTCCCCCCTCCACCTCCTCTTCTCAGGATGGAACATTCCCAAGAAGTCCCTCAGCCTTTCCTCGTAGGGTTTCTTGGTCTCCAGGCCCCCGGTCATCCTCGTCACTCTCCTCTGCACCCGCTCCGTTCTGTCCACATCATTTTTAAAGTGAGGCCTCCAGAACTGCACACAGGACTCCAGGTGTGGCCTGACCAAGGCAGTCTACAGAGGGGCTACGACCTCCTGCCATTTTGATGCTACGGCCCTTTTGATACAACCCGAGACTGGATTTGCCCTTTTTGCCGCCGCATCACACTGACTGCTCATATTCCTAGTTTACCGTCCACTCTCACCCCAAGTGGTGGCTGGAGATCTTCCGCTATTACAGCTAGAGATGTGAAGGCCCGGAAGAAACCCAGTCTTGCGATTGGGACGATATGCCTCGGTTCATACACCCCATGATCACATTAGCCTTTTTTGCCGCTGCAGCACACTGGCGGCTCATATTTAACTTCTGGTCCACCCGTACCCCAAGATCTTGTCCACACACACTGCCACAGAAGCGTATCCCCCATCCAATATCCGTGTTCCTCGTTTTTGTTAGGGGAAAGGGTGAGCAGTCAATGTGGACAGCAGGGGGTGGGAGAGCTTGTGAGGGGGCGGAGGGGGCTGTAGGCCGGGGGGGCAAGAAGGAGGGCCTAGTAGTGGGCATGGGGGGGCTGTAGGTACTCTGTGCCCGGGGGCTCCCAAAACCTGTGACCGGCACTGAGTGACGCATTTCTGCATGAGACAGCTCAAAAGGCTACCCTGCCGCAGAAAACATGAATGTGGGATGAGCAGTGGCTATGAGCCACAAGGTACAGATAGGAACTCTCAGTCTGGGGCATGACTCAGAGTGTTGGACTGGATGGGCCATTGGTCTGATCCAGCATTGGCTTCTCTTACGTTCTTATGTCTGGGGCAAGTGATGCTCTGTATTCTTGGTGCTTGGGGGGCAACAGTGGGGGCTTCTAGTGTCCTGGCCCCACTGGTGGACCTCCTGATAGCACTTGGAATTTTGGCCACTGGTGACTTGGGGGCAACAGTGGGAGGGCTTCTGGTGTCCTGGCCCCATTGCTGGACCTCCTGATGGCATTTGGAATTTTTGGCCACTGTGTGACACAGAGTGCTGGACTGAATGGGCCATTGGCCTGATCCAGCATTGGCTTCTCTTATGTTCTTGTGAGCACCAGCCCTGTTGTGCTAAGGGTACGGCGGAGCTGAGGGCCACCTGTTGCCCCCCATGGACGGAGCAAAGCACGGCTGCAAAGAGACCCTCGGCCAGTTGCCTGGCCACGAACCCCAGATTTCAGGTCTCGGGATGTGGCGCTCCCACGCCTCGCCTGCAGAAGCGACCGGGGGAGCATCCGGCGTCCTGAATGTCGCTGCGGCGGAACAAAGCCGACGTTGGCTCGAGTTCTCAACCAGCGGAAAAGCAATTAATGGAGATTCAGACTTCTGCGCTCCCCAGCAGGCAGGAATCAATCCCCCCTCTTCTCTGCAGGCGGCCGTGCAAAGTGTGTTCTAATTAAATGAGCGGGGGAAGGCAGAGAGGGTAGGCCGGGCAGTTTCTGATCCTAATCTGGGTAATGCCAAGCTGCCGCTGCTGCCTGTGTCCGCCGTTCAGCATCTAATAGTTCCTCAGGGGGTCTGGAAAGGAGGGAAGGCCCAGGCCGGTTATGCGGATCAGGCCCGGGAATAATCAGCGCGGCTTAAGCGGCTCCGTTGCACAGTCGGGTGCATAAGAGCTCCGGTTCTCTCCCCCGCCCTCGTCAGACCCCCAGTTAAAACCCTCTCCACAACACTTTTGGCATCGATGCTTTATTAGAGATATATGTTTACTTCTAGGAACCGGTTCTTTGTCAGGACTGAGGAGAGCGCGTGGAATTCAGAAGTTACGGGTAAAACCCAATGCACCCCACACCCCATGCATATCTCAGGTAGGGCTGCCATGTCCCCCCGGGGGGCAGGGATCCCCCCACACTAAAACGGCCCCCAGTCCACCAGTCCGGATGCGGCTGGTGTGGGGAATCCCACCCCCAACTTGGCCAGTTGAGGCCAACATGCCCGGCATGATGACGCAGCCCGGAAGTGGCGTCATCACGCTGGGCGCGTTGCCGGGCGACGCTCTAGCAATCGCCCTGAAAACTCTATGGTACCAGCGTGCCCAGTGTGATGATGTCACTTCCGGGCCACGAATGTCCCGGAATGGGACGAAGACTCCCCCGCTGAAGAGAGTCAGTGACTTTTGCCGCATTCCTTTTGCAGTCAGTGACTTTTGCAGCATTCGGCCCCTAGCGTTTCTGTGACAACCCCGACAGATATACAGTGTCTTATCTAATCCAGCCGCTGGAACGAGTCTCCAAGGCCACATCCCATGAGAACAGGCCGCCGGAGGGTGCAACTTGAGGAATAGTTACAGCTACTGCAGACAGGTACTCAACCCACATTACCCCCCCCCAAAAAAAAAAAAGCATGGCAAGGTGAACAGCGAAGGAAAACGAAACTGAAACCTTGACACCCCCCATTTCTCAGCACATGGCTTTTGGCAAAGTGGGGGTTCTGTTGTGGTTGGTCGATTAGAACTGTAGGTCTGTTTGTTATCTCTGCCAGCCAAATAGAATCTCCGTGTTAGGAGGCTGTACCGTGATGACCCGTGGCCGTCACCTGGTGCGCGCTTCCCAAACGCATCCACAGAATCACAGAAAACCCTAGAGTTTCCCCCTTATAGGAGGGCTTTTACACTGGCCAGATGCAATGCCAGGCCCTCCACGGTCTTGGAAGGGAGATATAAGAAGATCGCATACGCAGAGAGGATTTGCCCTGGCCCCCTAGCAGAGGTAGAGACCATGGAACATGTTTTTTTCCACTGCCCCCTCTATAAACAAATTCGAGATAAGACCATTTTTTCTCTTCTAGACAGGTAGGGGAAGACGAGACTTGTTTAGATAAGTTATTAACTGGTGAAATTTCAGTTACTAAGTTAACTGCTCGATTTTGCACTCAGGCCATGAAAGTGTTCAGTAAAATTCAGCCCTTCTCCTTTGAGCCTTGACTTTAGTTTCCTTTAGGAGGTCTCTTACACAGCTCTTGTTATGTATTTTATAATCTATACTCCATAGTATAATCTATTTTTCTATTTTTAATATAATATAAAGATAATGATTTATTGTACAATCTTTTAATTCTGTATTTTAACTGGAGTTTTTTTAACTTGTATATTTGAATACCTGAATACTGTTTGTTTTTTAACCGGATGTGGTCGTGGACCGTAATATAATAATGTAATAAATTGAATAATAGAATCACAGAGCTGGAAGGGGTCCCTAGAGGTCACCTACTCTAACCCCCTGCTCAATGCAAGATCAGCCTAGAGCATCCCTGACAAGGGTTTGTCCAGCCGCCGCTTCAAGACCACCAGTGAGGGGGAGCTCACCACCTCCCCAGGCAGCCGATTCCACTGTTGTACAGCTCTGACTGTCGAAAGGTTTTTCCTAAGATCCACCCGGTACCTTCCTGTCCTTCATTTAAACCAGCATTCTTGCGAGTCCTTTCCTCTGCTGCCAACAGGAATGGCCCCCTGCCCTCAAGCAAACCCACATAACTGCATTTTGGTGCAGAGTTTGCAGCAGTGGGGAGGGAGGAGGGAGCGAAGGAGGAACCAGCTTTGTCCCGAATCCTCTCGCTTCCCCCCCAACCTGAAGCCACACCGGTTCTCCTCCCCTTTACAGGTTGCCGCAGTTGTAGTAACCACAGCCAGGAAATCTTGCACCGGGGAATCTCCCCGTCGCCTTTGCAAGGGTCGGTCTGGGGCGCGCTGCATGAACCAGCCCAGAAGATGGGGCTGCATTTGTCTCTGAACATCAGACATGTCTCCTAAGGAGCAAAAAAACCCCCTTCTTCAGGTGGCTGCAGAGATGGAATTCTCCAGTAACCTTTCCCTGGCTCCAGAGGGGCCGGAGAGTTCCTGGCTAGAGCAGACGCCTGGGACTGCTCTCCTCTCCCCATCCTCCTGCCTGACAGTTCTAGATCTGCCTCCTCCTCTGAGTAGGGCCTCCTCCGCATGACAGCCCCCCTGTCCTGAAAAGCAGGGCAAGACAAGCAGAACGGACAAGATTTCACCGAGACAGGCAGCAACGGGGCGGGGGGGGAGCCCTGGGCCCTTCAGAACCCCCTCCACCAAGAGACCTCTCCCTGGTTCCTTGTAGGCTTACTTCGTGATGGACGATGGGGGGAACGCTGCCTCGGATCTCTAGGGCCCTGGACGATTTTAACATGCTTTTAGGTTCCACTAGGCAAGGTCGAATCGCCTGTCTGCCCCATTCATGCAGAAAGGAGGGGGCCTTCTTTTTGTAGTAAAAGATACATGTGCAATTTCCCCTTTCCCTCCTGCCTGCCTTCCCTGTAGTTTGTCATTCTAGGCTGCAGGGGAAAAAGGAGTCCAGGGGCTTTCCCCGCATTCTCTGTCAGTTCCCGTTTCTTCAGGGGTTCTCTGTTCCACACACGTTCAGCTCCCTCTAGTGGTTGATTTGATAGGACAACGGTGTATCGCCCTGCAGACTTAAACTGCAGGGTTTTATGCCGGACGTAAAACAGCGTAATAGCGAATCGACCACTAGAGGGAGATAAACACATGTGGAGAATGTGGGAAAGCCCCAGGCGATAAACTGAAGTATTAGGGGAACGATTCTGAATCAGACACTTCCAAAGCTCTATATGGTTTGGGTCCAGCATACCTGAAAGACCATCTCTTCTCATATGAACCTACCCCTTCCACTGCGGTCATCTTTGGAGGCTCCGCTCTGAGTGCCCCCACCATCTAAGGCTAGAGGGGTGGCAACTGGACAGAAGGCCCTTCTCGGCTGTGGCAGACAGTACCCCAGTGTCCGTTACCCTGTGGTAGCTGATCCTGGGGGTGTTGGTCTCAACCGGACACAGGGGAAGGGAGGGGCAACTCAAGAGCTCCTGGCTTTGCCTGGGAGGGCATCCCCTCTTTCTCAGCAGGCATCAGAGCAAATTGGTGCACGACTGCTTTAACCCCTCCCCCCTTCCCTCCATGCATCTTGAGTGCGTTATGCACCGGCAAGATGCTTCCAGCTTATGGTGACTCTGTGAATAAATAGTCCTGACCTGGATGGCCCAGGCTAGCCCGATCTCGTCAGATCTCGGAAGCTAAGCAGGGCCAGCCCTGCCTAGGGTTTGGATGGGAGGCCGCCAAGGAATATTAGGGCTGTGATGCAGAGGCAGGCAAAGGCAAACCTCCTCTAAAGGTCTCTTGCCTCGAAAACCATGAAGTTGGCATCCTATCCTTAACATGCTTGCTCGGGTTTTGCAAACTGAAGGCCACAATGTCAGTCCTTCCCATGGCGGGCCTTCCTCTTTTCCTAGTGCCTTCAGCTTTTCACCGTGTGCTCTGTGACAGACATTTGAAAGGAAAGCAGTTCACCCGCAGTGTCCCTTTCTTCTACACAGTTCAGTTTCCCCGCTGGCTGGATTTGAAGAGTGGGTGGGGGAGGTTTCCCGCTCTCTGTGTTGACCCAAATCCCAGTTCAGTTGGCTTCTCCACATCACACCCCACGTTGACGTAATAAACTTGAAGGGCTGTCATCTAGAGGATGGCACGGAGTTGTTTTCTGTGGCCCCAGAAGGACAGACCGGAACCAACGGGTGGAAATTAAACCTGAAGAGTTTTCGGCTAAACGTTAGGAAGAACTTCCTGACAAGTTAGAGCGGTTCCTCCATGGAACAGGTTTCCTCGGGAGGTGGTGGGCTCTCCTCCTTGGGAGGTTTTCTTTTCTTTTTTTAAAAAATTCTTTTTATTGGTTTTTCAAAATAAACAGAAAAGAGGTACGTTATTCTTATATATCACAGCGTCAAGCAATGGATAACAAGCCGCATGTTTTGCCGTTTCCTCTTAATGAAATAATTATAACATTTAAACTTATGACTTGTATTTCAAACATAAGTAAAACGAGAAAAAAATCCATTATTATGACCGCTAGTTATTGTGTTTCAAACATAAGTAAAACGAGGAAAAAATCCATTATTATGCCCGCTAGTTATTGTGTTTCAAACATAAGTAAAACGAGAAAAAAATCCATTATTATGACCACTAGTTATAAAGTTTGTTAGAATAATATTGTTTATAATAAGCTAATATTAATGTTAACATTCTGTCCTTCTAACCAGCATACTATACTTGTGGATTATTTAAGGTTCCGTCAGTAATGACCTCCAATATTACAACCACCCTTATTTTACTCACTACGGAGGTATATATAAACATGTCAATTGGAGACAGCTGTCACCCTTTCCAGTAGCTGTAATATATCAAAGTATCAAAGGACATTCTTCTTGTTAATTTTACATAGAGTATTTCAAGTATAAAGAGCAAAACCAAAAAGGAAACTGTTCATTCACAATTCTGACCACTTTCATTACCCTAACCATAAACTTTACTTACTTCTCTCTTATTTTTACGTCTAAGATATCCTCAGTCCCTCTTCAACCCATTAGACAAATTGTTTCATTATATCTATTTTTTTTTGTCATCTTCTGGGTGTGGAACAGGGGGAGGTATCTGAATTTCCTGCATTGTGCAGGGGGTTGGACTAGATGGCCCTGGGGGGTCCCTTCCAACTCTATGATTCTCTTAAACCAGTGGTATTGTGGGGACTGAACCTCCATTTCAGACTTTGCTGGATCTCCTCAGATTCTGTTGTGTCTAGAAAAAAAGAACAAAAATCTCGCCCTGTTGTGAACGCTCTACCAATGGACTAGAAACATTGCCTCTTTAAGTGGATTAAAGTCCTGGCTGCCCAGAGAGCCTTACTCAATGGCTTTCTTCCTTTTGGACCAGAAGGAGAGGTGAGAACCTTCCAATACCAGTTCTGGAAACATTAGCTGGGTGGTCATGTCACACCTGTTGTGGTTTGGGCAGAAAGGGCCGGAAGCAGTCAAGAACCAAGGGGGTTCAGCCAGCAGCAGGAGACGATATCCGGTCTTCTGAGGAGCTCTGAGTTCGGGAAGAAAGTCTTGGGTGCTGGGTGCTGAACCCAGGCTCACAGTTAGGAGGAGGAGGAGAAGGGATTTATACCCCGCCCTTCGCTACCTGAAGGAATCTCAGAGCGGCTTACAATCCCTTTCCCTTCCCCTCCCCACAACGGACACCTGGTGAGGTAGGTGGGGCTTGAACTGAGACCCTGGAGAGCAGCTGCCAGTCTGAGTAGACAATACTGGTCTTGATGGACCAAGCATTTGATTCAGTAGGAGGCAGCTTCATGTTATGTTCAGTCCTCGTTCAGCACTTCCGCAACGGGGAGAATGCTGAAACAAACTCCTTTCCCTTCCCCTTCCCACAACAGACACCCCCTGTGAGGTAGAAGAAGAGATTGGATTTATACCCTGCCCTTCACTGCCCAAAGGAGTCTCAGAGCGGCTTACAAACTCCTTTCCCTTCCCTCCCCACAGCAGACACCCCGTGAGGTAGGCAGGGCTGAGAGAGCTCTGGCAGAAACTGCTCTTTTCAAGAACAGCTGTGCCAGAGCTTGTGACTGACCCAAGGTCACATCAGCAGGTGCAAGTGGAGGAGTGGGGAATCAAACCCGGTTCTCCCAGATTAGAGTCCACGCACTTAACTACTAGAAGAAGAAGAAGAAAAGAAGAGATTGGATTTATACCCCGCCCTTCACTGCCCAAAGGAGTCTCAGAGCGGCTTACAAACTCCTTTCCCTTCCCCTCCCCACAGCAGACACCCCGTGAGGTAGGCAGGGCTGAGAGAGCTCTGGCAGAAACTGCTCTTTTTCAAGAACAGCTGTGCCAGAGCTTGTGACTGACCCAAGGTCACATCAGCAAGTGCAAGTGGAGGAGTGGGGAATCAAACCCGGTTCTCCCAGATTAGAGTCCACGCACTTAACTACTAGAAGAAGAAGAAGAAAAGAAGAGATTGGATTTATACCCCGCCCTTCACTACCCAAAGGAGTCTCAGAGCAGCTTCAGTCTCCTTTCCCTCCCCCTCCCCACAACAGACACCCTGTGAGGTAGGAGGGGCTGAGAGAGCTCTGGCAGAAACTGCTCTTTTTCAAGGACAGCTCTGACAGAACTATGGCTTGCCCAAGGTCATCGTGGGCACTCCATGAAATTGCTGAGCAGTCGGGTTGGAACAGATAAAAGGAAGTCCTTCTTCACCCAAAGAGTGATTAACATATGGAATTCACTGCCACAGGAGGTGGTGGCAGCTACAAGCATGGACGGTTTCAAGAGGGAATTAGATAAACCTGTGGAGCAGAGGTCCATCAGTGGCTATTAGCCACAAGGTATAGATAGTGACTCTCAGTCTGGGGTAGGTGAGGCTCTGTATTCTTGGTGCTGGGCGGGGTCAACAGTGGGAGGGCTTCTAGTGTCCTGGCCCCACTGCTGGACCTCCTGACGGCACCTGGTGTTTTTGGTGACAGAGTGTTGGACTAGATGGGCCATTAGCCTGATTCAACATTGGCTTCTCTTATGTTCTTATGTTCTGCCCCCACGCTTGTCCCGGGATAAACGGATGCTGTTATAGCCAGGGATGAATGCAAGGTATTGTGTCGCGAGTTGAACTCTGATAAAACCAGGGATGAGATCCAAGTGCAGAGAAGGACTCTTGTCGGTCTCTCGCGTGCTATTGGACTTGAATTTACTTGTTCTGCCGCAGACCGACGTGGCCACACTCCGAAAGTCATGCTGGGTTAGATGGGGATCTGAGGCACTGTGAGACGGATTCATGTGCCAGGCTCCTGGTGGATTCTGGAATAACTTACTGGAAGGATTCGAAGTCTGTAAGCGAAGAATCGGCAAAGTAGGGAGGCTGACTTCCACAGGGGTCCCGAGGTCGTTGTACACCTCTGAATCTGTGACTGTTCGGGAGTCGGTCTCCGGAGCAGAGGTTTCCCAGAAGCCTCCGTCTTGGGCTGAGGCTGCATGGGAGATTCCCAAGGGAAAGGGCGAGAGCGTCTTGTGCCTCCCACAGCAATCTCTGGTGTGAATGTGGCTTTGAAAGTGCTTCATGGGAGCTTCTTTCCAGGATGGTGTGGGGGTCTCTCTCCTTTGCTCTGTCCTCTCTCGCTGGCCTGTTGGAGTGTCCCGCCTCGTCCTGACTCTCTTTCTGTCTCTCTCTTTCTGTCTCCCTCTCTCTCTTTCTCTCTTCCCAGGGGTGGCCATCAGCACTTATGCCAAGTACTGTTACAACAAGCTTCAGAAAGCGGCCTTGACGGGAGCCAAGAAGGTAGGTCCGGTCTTTTACCGCAGATTTTGAAAGTGGTCGGCCATTGCAGAGAGCCAAATGTTGGCATTTGGGAGGGCACAGTGGCTCAGTGGTTCAGAAGAGGAGGAGGAGATTGGATTTATACCCCGCCCTTCACTTGGAGTCTCAGAGCAGCTCACAGACTCCTTTCCTTTCCCCTCCCCACAACAGACACCCTGTGAGGCAGGTGGGGCTGGGAGAGCTCTCTCCAGAACTGCCCTTGAGAGAACAGCTCTGAAAGAACTTGTGACTGACCCGAGGTCATCCAGCAGCAGCTGCAAGTGGAGGAGAGGGGAATCAAACCCGGTTCTCCCAAATTAGAGTCCATGCACGTCACCACTGCACCAGACTGGCTCTCCACTAAACTGGCTGGCAGTGGCAGAACGTCTGCTTTGGCATGCAGAAGGTCCCAACTTCAGTCTCCGTCACCTCCAGCTAAAAGGATCAGGTGGTAGGTGATGCGGAAGACCTTTCTCTGCATGAGACCCTGGAGAGCCGCTGTCAGTCTGAGCGGAGAATACGGACCTCGATGGACCAATGATTCAGTCTCGGGCGGTTTCCCTTTTGTTTGTGCAACGGTAGCATAGATGCCATTTGGCGCTCAGAACTCCGCTTGCCCACAGGCAGGGCATTGAGGCTGTGATTTGAGAGCCACAGAGAAAGTTCCACCCCCCCCAACACACCCGCCCCTCCACTCTCCACCCCCCGGTGGGGACGAAAGGGTGAGGACGCATCACACCTTGATCCCGCTGGAGTCCCAATTGGAAGGACTTCCTTCTTTTAGCGGCTTCTGTCCTTCCACCGTGATGAAACTCCCATCCTGGCATTTGGGGCCTTTTGCAGGTGAAGAAGAAGAGGCAGTCTTGTTTGCCCTTTTGTTTGTTCTGGGCACCGTCTAGCCAGTATGGTGTCGTGGTTAAGTGCGCGGGCTCTAATCTGGGAGAACCGGGTTTGATTCCCCACTCCTCCACTTGCACCTGCTGGTGTGACCTTGGGTCAGTCACAAGTTCTCTCAGAGTCGTTCTCTCAAGGGCAGTTCTCTCAGAGCTCTCTCAGCCCCGCTGCCCTCACAGGGTGTCTGTTGTGGGGAGGGGAGGGGAAGGGAAAGGAGATTGTGAGCCTGAGACTCCTTTGGGTAGTGAAGGGCGGGGTATAAATCCAATCTCCTCCTCCTCCTCCGCTTCTTCTTCTTGATCGAGGTTTATAATGATCAAGGTTTATAAGACGGTGTGGCATTTTATCCTCACGACAGCCCTGTGAGGGTACTTCAGTGTGTAGCTTGTAACTTGTCCAAGGTCACCCAGTGAACTTCCATTGCAGAGTGGGGATTCGAACCCTGGACCTCTGACATGCTAAGCACCACCCCCTACTTCCTCTCACTTATGATTTCATAACATTACAACTATCTATTAGTGAACTTGATATGGAGAAAGATTTTTTCTGCCCTTTTAAAATAGTAGAACTGGCAGGAGAGCACTCCGTGAGGTAAATAGGCACTACGTTCAAAACCAAAAAATAAGTCTCTAGCCTAGGGGTGTCAAACATGTGGTCCGGAGGCCAGACGAGGCCCTTGGAGGGCTTCCATCGGGCCCGCGGTGGAACTGGCCGTCTCCTGCTTCCAGCTCTTTTGCTTTCTGCTGCTGCATCATCGCTTGCTTCGCCAAACTCTCTTAATCGCTCAGCCATTTCATGTTTTAACCTGGGTCCTAGTCTCAGAACTCTGAGCGTGAGATTCCTGTGGGGAATGTCAATAAATCAAAAGCAGGTTTGCAGCCTACAGATACACACCAGAACAGCAGACTCAAGATTGCAACAACACAGACATTTTGATGCTATAATTCAGAGCAAGAGGTGTCGATTATCAGGCACTGTTAAATAAACAAAATATCAGTTGCTGTAGATTTTCCGGGTTGTGTGGCCATGGTTTTGGCATGGTAGGACCTGACATTTCGCCAGTAGCTGTGATTTATTTGATTCGGTCAGGTCCTACCATGCCAAGACCACGGCCACACAACCCGGAAAATCGACAGCAACTAATGAACTCCGGCCGTGAAAGCCTTCGACAACAAACAAAATATTGCAAGGGTGCTAATGCTTTGAGCATGTTTTTATTCTGAGTAAAAAAACCAAACCTTTGTGTTTGTGTCCTTTATCAAGTTTATATCTCCGCTACCTGGCATTACCTTTCATGACACACACGGGGCCCGGCCCAACGAGGTCTCATTTATGTCAGATCCGGCCCTCGTAACAAAAGGTTTCGACACCCCTGCTCTAGCCCTTTTGATTGTGGAGAATACACAACGAAAGAAGCCAGCGACTTAACTTTTTAAAATGAAAGCTGGAAATTCAAAGGATGCAACAGAGGACCCAGCAGAGTGTTATAATGCTACAGCGGTTATGTCCATTGCCGGTTTTTAAAGAAAGCTCAGACTGCCCTCTGGTGGCCAGGGGAAGCGGTGACCACGGGAAATTGTGCGGCTGTGGCCAGGGCCTGCAAAAATGCCCCCGTTCCGCTCCATTCAGGAATGCAAACATGCTCTGACAGCAGACTTTCCAAAAAGGTCGTACAAATCCAGTTTGGGAAAGATTCCAGCTCAGCAGGGGAGATCCGGGGAAGCGGCTGATTAGGAGATGATGTTACATGGGTGCTCAGGCCTTTCACCCACGACCAATGTCCCTTCTAAGCTGCGGAGTGTTGTGAGCAAAAATTCTAATTTGTGGGCTACCGGCATTAAAGTTGTGAGTGAGCGATTTGGCTGCTGCACACATTAGTTTTCTCTGGAGCCCTCCTTCCTGAGCTAAGATGAAAATGGGTGAGCTGGAGGCTAAAAAAACTGTGAGCTAGCTCACACGAACTCAGCTTAGAGGGAACACTGCCCACAACCCTTCCATTGGGATGGCAATCCAGAGCAAAATCTTGCGGCGGGTGGTGGGGGGCTTATCTGAGGCCAGCCTCAGAGTTCTTGGCAGAGGGGAACTTCAAAACAGAGACCCCGATTCCTAGCTCCGTTTTGGGTGGCGACTTTGGATGCAATTAATGGCAGCATGAGAAATCTTGCTGGGGCGGGGGGTCAGGTCAGTCTCTCCAGGGAGTTCCCCCATGCAAGCTCTGTCGCAGCACCACATCCATTTCAATGTGTCTTCCTGGAGGGATCGTCCCCTATCTCAGTTACCGGGAAGAGGCACCTGTCGGGTTTTCCACCTTAGGCTTTATGGCGTCCCGAACCGGTCCTCCGACACACTTCCTGATCTTCTTCAACCGCACCTCTTTTATAATAATCCTGTCGTGGTTAAGGAGGTCCCCAGTAGTGGAGTCCCCCAGGAGCTGGCTTCCCCTACGCAGTTGTTCTTTGCCAGTTTGGTGTCATGGTTAAGAGTGCATGGACTCTAATCTGGGAGAACCAGGTCTGATTCCCCGCTCCTCCACGTGGCAGCTGCTGGTGTGGCCTTGGGTCAGTCACAAGTTCTCTCAGAGCTGTTCTCTCAAGGGCAGTCCTCGAGAGAGAGCTCTCTCAGCCCCGCCTACCTCACAGGGTGTCTGTTGTGGGGAGGGGAAGGAGATTGTGAGCCGCTCTGAGACTCCTTCCGGTAATGAAGGATGGGGTATAAAAACAATCTCCTCCTCTTCTTCTTCACATGGCTGCAGCTTGAGTTTTTCTACACACTGGCACAGTTGTGGGGGGGGAGGAGAAAGAGAGACTGTGAACTGCAAAGGCCCAGGAGACATCTGGAGAGCAAAGCAAGAATATTTGCACCAAGAATATTCGCACCCTTTGAAGCTTGACAGAAGCCGATGGGGAGAGACGGGGGAGAGAATCGTTAAAGGCCAGACGGGGGTTGGCTATGCTCGAGGATTCTTGCACATGTATCCTCAGGGCTCTGTGCGGTTTCAGATCACAGCAAGCACAGAATTCAGCTTCCCTGGCATTTTGGCTTTTTATTAGAAACCGGCAAGGCTCCGGGTTCTAGAACTGTGCAGGCCGGCAGAAGGCGTAAAATGATCGCTTGTCAGGTTGCCGACCTCCAGGCAGGGCCCGGAGATCTTCTGGAATGACGACGGATCTCCCATCAATGTGTTCGGCGGCTTTTCCCAGGCCTTGGAGCAGTTCTCCCTTCAGTCTGTCTCTCTTTTAGGGTAACACTGGCCCCTCGGTGGTCAAGGGCTCATGTTGAAGGAGGCTTTTCTCCACACGCCTTTTACAGACACACCCCCCCCCAGTAAGCATCCACCCAGATAAACCCAGCTCGCTGCAATGTGACATGGGCTCCCGTCCTCTTCTGCCCAGATGTCTGTGAAGCTAGCAAAGGCCTCATGGCCTTTGGATCCCTGGGGAGCCATTCCGGGAGGGGGGGCAGTCCTGTGAGTCCACCATGGCCCAAATCCCTCCAAAAGTCTTGTGGGTGAGAGTGCGTACCATAATACATCTGCCGGTCTTTCCAATGCCATCAGACTCCTTGGCGGTTTTGGTCTCCGGGGCTTTCGGAGCACGGTTACAGACAGACAGTATCAAATACAGGCAGCCCTTTTTAGTCCATTTAGAATAAATCCAGGCGGGAGGAACGAAGAGCCTTTTAATTAGGACAGGTTAACAAGCCATAAAGAGGCAAAGAAAGACCCGAGTTTTCAGGAATTCTTCTAGTTCGGTGTAGTGGTTAGGAGAGCGGATGCTAATCTGGGAGAACCCAGGTCTGATTCCTCCACTCCTCCACATGCAGCTGCCGGTGTGACCTTGGGTCAGTGACAAGTTCTTTCAGGGCTGTTCTCTCACGAGCAGTTTTGGAGAGAGCTCTCTCAGCCCCACCTACCTCACAGGTTGTCTGTCATGGGGAGAGGAAGGGAGAGGAGACTGTAAGCCGCTCTGAGACCCCTTCGGGGAGTGAAGGGCGGGGTAGAAATCCAATTTCTTCTCTTCTGGATGTTATGCAAAAAGAGAACAATGCCAAAAAAGAGAGATTGTCCAGTGGGAAAAGGAGCAGAGATGGGCCGCTAGAGAGACTGGGAGGAGAAGCGGAAAAGGGTCTGGGTTTATTTAGCGTAGAGAAAAGATATTAAGTGTGGGGGCCAACATGGTGGTTTATGCTACTATGCATCGGTTGGAGAAATTGGATGGAGAGAAGTTACGTTCCCTCACCTAGAATTTGAACACTTGGGCTGCGAGAGCAGGGGGGTCTCTCTATCTGTCCCTCTCTCCGCTGCATTTTCATCCTGCCCCTCTTGCATCCGTGGTCTCCTCTTTTTTTGGTTTTGACCAGGGCTGTTTCTGTAGCAGGGACTCCTTTGCATGTTAGGCGACACACCCCTAATGTGGCCAGTCCTCCAAGAGCTTACAGTAGGGCTTCTTCTGTAAGAGGAGCCACTGTAAGCTCTGGGAGGACTGGCTACATTAGAGGTGTGTCGCCTAATATGCAAAGGAGTCCCTGCTACAAAAAGAGCCCTGGTTTTGACCCTACAGCAACCTTGCGAGGTAGGTTAGGCTGAAAGAAAGTGACTGGACCAAGGTCTCTCCGGGGAACTGAATGCCAAGTTGAGAGGTTGGACCCTAGCTCGTTCCAGGAGTGGTCTGACCCTTTTAACTTCTACGTCGCATGGGGTCCATTACTCCCATGTTACAAATGAAGGACTGAGGCAGAGAGAGAGAGAGAGAGAGAAGAGAGCAGGAGTCCAGTTGCCCCTTAAAGACTAACAAAGTTTGTGGCAGGAAGGAGCTTTGGGAGTCACTGGCTCACTCCTTCAGAGAGAGGCAGAATGGCTTACGTAGGACCACCTGTTGTTCAAGGGGTAACTGCAGCCCTGGAAGACTCCCAGGATCACAGCTTGATTCTCTTAGAGACCACATCACTTGGAGCCTGCAGAACGGCTGACAAGCTGAGTCCCTTAAAGGCACCAGCGAGCAGTGCTCCCTCGTGAGGTGAGTTAGTCTGAGCAAGCTCTGACAGAAACTGCTCATTTTCAAGAACAGCTGTGCACACAGTTTGTGACTGACCCAGGTCACATCAGCAGGTGCAAGTGAAGGGCTGGAGGAATCAAACCTGGTTCTCCCAGATTAGCAGTCCGCACACTTAACCACTACACCAAACTGGGACTCCCAGATCACAGTTTATTCTCTTAGTAGACCACATATTGGCCTGCAGAAGGTCCCAGGTTCAATCCCTTGGATGCTGAGTTTAACAGTGACCAGGGAGTAGGGTTGCGAGTGACTTCCACTTGAAACCCTGGAGAGCAGCTGCCAGTCTGAGCAGACAATACCAACTCAGCAGGATGTCGACCTCGCCAGCTCCTGGTGGTTCCCGTTCACTCCTTATTCCCTTTACTTGTTCCGTCCCGTCTCCTTTATCGCGTCCCTCCCTGTCAGCATTTAGATTGTAAGCCCCTTGGGGCAGAGCCTTCTCCGTTTTGCTTCCCTTACTCCTCGAAGGGTGGCAGACGTTGAGGGAGTTATAAAAAAATCTAGTTCGCTGTGCTTGAGGACGTGGCTCTGGGCCTCGCCTCATACCTCCTCATTAACGCCCTACTTGCATGAATTCTCGTTTTCGGCAGGGTCTCAAGAAGCCAAACATCGAGGAGATCCGCCATGCCAAGAACGCTGTCTTCAGCCCTTCGATGTTCGGAAGCTCCTTGCAAGAGATCATGAACATGCAGAAGGAGAGGTACCCTGACCGCCAGCTCCCGTGGGTGCAGACCCGGCTATCGGAGGAAGTGCTGGCCCTCAACGGAGACCAGACGGAGGGCATCTTCAGGTAACCCCCCCCCCACCTTGCCAGGCTGTCCATTGTGGAAGACAGCCTTCTTGAAGTGGATGGGTGCCATCATAAAACCACAGTGTGGAGACCCATCGATCGTTGGGTTGGCATGGTGTTCTGGGTACATTCTTGGACTTGTGGGTTGACCTGGATTCTGGTCGACATTAGATGAGACAAAGGATATGATTCTTCTTCTTAAATATTTGAAAGACTGTCTCTTAGAGGAGGAGGAGGGAGCTATTTCAGTGGGCAGCGGAGTACAGAACTCCTGGTAATGGGTTTAAATTATGGATGGGGAGATATCGGCAGGAAATTAGGGAAGAACTTTTTCGGCCACAAGAGGTGGCGGCAGCTACAAGCATGGACGGCTTCAAGAGGGGATTGGATCAACATGTGGAGCAGAGGTCCATCAGTGGCTCTTAGCCACAAGGATAGGAACTCTCAGTCTGGGGCCAAGGATGCTCTGTATTCTTGATGCTTGGGGGGGAGGCAACAGTGGGAGGGCTTCTAGTGTCCTGGCCCCACTGCTGGACCTCCTGATGGCAGCTGGTGTTTTTGGCCACTGTGTGACACAGAGTGTTGGACTGGATGGGCCGTTGGCCTGATCCAACATTGGCTTCTCTGATGTTCTTATGTTCTAATAAGGGCAGTTCAGTGGGTGGACTCAGTTGCTTGAGTATGTTGTGGATTCTCCTTCGTTGGGGGTTTTTAAGTGGAGGTTGGATGGTTATTTGTCAGGAATGCTTTTGGTCAATCTGCACAGTGCAGGGGGTTGGACTGGATAGTCTTTAGGACTCTTCCAACTTTTAAATTATATGATTCTGAAACCAGCAGAGACTCACGTCCGGCCCTTTCCTCTCTCTCTCTCTCTTTCTTGTTCCTTCTTTTCCAGAGTCCCTGGAGACATTGATGAGGTCAACGCCCTCAAACTTCAGGTGGATCAGTGGAAAATCCCTACTGGCTTAGAAGACCCTCATGTTCCTGGTGAGAAGGACAGAGATGGCTACTTGGGAGGGCAACTTTGTCCTCCTCTTCCCCTGTCTCTACACTCAGTTAACTAGAACCTGATGAACCTGGTTGTTGTGAGATGGTGGCCAAGAAAGTAAATTTTGTTCCTTGGAAAAGAATTCCCTCTTTTCATTTGTTTCAAGCAGAACATTTCGTGTTTTCCTGGCCCATAAGCCAGGAGACTTAAAGAGATGGTTGAATGCACAACAAGCTTACCGGGACTACAGAGTTCCCTCTAAGCTGTGCTAGAGGGTACTGGCGCACAAATTTTTAGTTCCAGCTCAGGGATTTTAAGCCTCTGCTCACACTAAGGCATTTCCCCTCCACTGGAAACAGTGGAGGATGGAGTACCTCCTGGGGCCCATAGAACTGGATCCCCTGGTCCAATCTTTTTGAAATTTGGGGGATTTTTTGAGGAGAGGCACCAGCAGCTATGTTGCTACCTGTTCTCTAGAGGCCTGGTCTACCCTCATAGAGGACAACATTTTCTGTAATGAAATCTGAGTTGATTCTGCTTTCTCTTATAATGTTTAAATCATTCTTAAAATATCATTTAAATATAGTTTAAAAGAATCCATTCTGAGATTTTTACAAGGCTACGGAAATAATCTAAAAA
Source organism: Gekko gecko (assembly GCA_029375565.1). NCBI lineage: Eukaryota > Metazoa > Chordata > Lepidosauria > Squamata > Gekkonidae > Gekko > Gekko gecko. Next base: position 67,156,107 of record JAPDNY010000009.1, read on the forward strand.
GCTAATTTATGTGATAGTCAAATGTAGACTCGCTCACAACTTTAATGCTACCAGCTTTTTTCGCTCACGAGGTAGAATTTTTGCTCACAGCGCTGTGGCGCTTCGAGGGAACATTGTGTGGTCACCTGTGGGAAGTGACAGTCTCCTCCAGGTGACCAGGCGAGAAAACTTTGCAAAAGAAAGTTGCTTTTAGACAAACTATGGCAGCCACAGATACGTGGGTGGCAAGTAGGCTGCTAAAGATCAATTATGGGTTAGTGGCATGAAACGTCTTTGCAAGGCTGCATTATTGTAACTCCCAACAACCAAGTGAAGCAATCTCAAAATAGATGAATCAAGAAAGGGGGAACTGCAAAGGATCATAGGGAGAAGGAAAATTTGTTGTCCCCCTCCGTCTTCCGGTCTCTTGCCCTACACTGTGCAGGCCTCAGGCAGTTTGATTCAGCTCCACCCTGCAACTCCTGGGGCCTTGGAGAGCAAAGTGTGCTCCAGTCATCTGGCTGACAGTGTTACAACCCCCACAAGCAGTTGTGTAGCAACCTCCAAATGTTGGCTCATATCTTGCAACTTAGCACTGCAATATCTCATTGCGGTGATTTCTTCTTTTTTTTAATGAGAGTCGTGATGTCTGCACACTTGTGTAGATCATGTCTATGGGTTTCTTATGAGGGGCGGTTAATCCCTTAATTTTCATGTGTGTGGGTATTAGATACTGTGTAGGTATTGGGGGGCTAACCCCCTTAATTTCCATTCGTGTAGGTATTAGATAAAACCTGTACCCAGTTTCCACATGGCCCTACGGTGTACATTTTCAGATTCACACACTGAGGCTACACTAAGGAGAACATGGGGGAAGAAATGCATATATGTATGTATTTATTACATTGCATTTATTAATCGCCTAATCCCAACAATTGTGGGGCTCTAGGTAACGTACAGGGAGCTGCGGTGGTTCAAGTAGTTAAGACACTGAACTGCAGGCTGGAAGGTCGGTAGTTCAGCAGTTCGAGACCCGAGTGCCGAATGATGGATTGAGCTCCCATCTCTGGTGCCAGCTCCTGCCAACTTAGCAGTTCGAAAGTAGATAAATAGGTACCACTTCGGTGGGAAGGTAACAGCGTTCTGTGCACCTTGCCATCTAGTCATGCCGGCCACATGACCACGGAAATGTCTTCGGACAGCGCTGGCTCTTTGGCTTGGAAACGGAGATGAGCACCGCACCCCTAGAGTCGGATTCGACTGGCTTTCGAGCAAGGGGAAACCTTTAGCTTTACTAGGCAACATACAAGCTTTAAAACCATAACAACATAAAACCAAATCCAGCATATTATGCAGTAATTAAAAACAAGGGGCAAAATGTTTTACAGTTCCCTCCCATATCTGGTCCGTGACTTCTTTGGAAGTATGGGAAGGGAGTAAAACTCCAAAACGAACAGGGACCCAGGTAGGGTGCCAGCCATGATGTAAACCATCGCTGTCCTCAGCCGAACGCCTGATGGAACGTCTCTGCCTTACAGGGCCTGCAGAATTGCGTGAGATCCCGCAGGGCCCTGGCTTTCTTTGGCAGAGAGATCATAAAAAGGTCCCCTTGCTTGAAAGCCAGTCGAATCTGACTCTAGGGTTGCGGTGCTCATCTCCGTTTCAAAGCCGAAGAGCCAGCGCTGTCCAAAGATGTTTCTGTGGTCATGTGGCCGGCATGACTAAACACCAAGGCGCATGGAGATCATAGGGGAAGGAAAAACTTATAATGGTTGAATATGTTGTTGAATAATGGTTTGAGGGGAGAACCACTGATCGAGCCCGCTCCACTCTGGCTGGCGCTCACGTCAGTTCAGACTTGGGTACAACTGAGCAATGAAAGGCACGCTATCCCAACAGCCTTGGGATCCCAGATATGCATGGACGGGCTGATTAGTTTTTGTTTCCCCGGGGAGGTACTCTGCCCTCAAACACACACAAAGCTGCCTTCTACTGAATCAGGCCCTTGAGTATTGTCCACTCAGACTGGCAGCGACTCTCCGGGGTCTCAGGTGGAGGTCTTTCACATCACCTGCTGCCTGGTCCATTTTTAAAATGGAGATGCCAAGGATCGAACCCAGGGCCTTCTGCATGCCTAGCAGACGCTCTAACACCGAGTCCCTCTCTCACTGTGGCTTTCCACGTGGCAGAGCTGAGCCCTGGCAGCAGAAACTGTCTCCGGTCACTCCTGGATTTAGTTTAGAGAAAATTTCAGGAGCTCGCTGAAATTTCGTATAAAGGCCGTCTTTGTGAGCGAGGATTCGGTTGCAGCTTGCCGAATTGTCCGCCCTGCACCTTCAAGACCGTTTTCCTTAACTCCCCTCTTTCTTCCTCTTGTGCCGAAATGACTTGGCCATTTTTCTTCTTCTCCTTCCCCGCCCCCAGCCTCCTTGCTGAAGCTCTGGTACCGGGAACTGGAGGAGCCTTTGATCCCCCATGACTTCTACGAACAGTGCATCACTCACTACGAGAACCCGGAAGCGGCCATCGCGGTCGTCCACTCCCTGCCCAGGATCAACAAAATGGTGCTTTGCTACCTCATCCGCTTCCTACAGGTGAGCTAGTCTGGAGGGGCGGCTGAGAAGGGTCGTTGACACGATTTTGGAAGGGCTGTTTTGCAGACGTGGGTTTTTTTTATGCATACCTAAGAATTCCAGGTATGAACACATTGGCGTTTAAAGCTCTTTGTGACCTTGGATGCACATATTTGAAGAAGAAGAAGAAGAAGAAGTGATTGGATTTCTACCCCGCCCTTCACTTCCCAAAGGCATCTCAGAGTGGCTTACAAACTCCTTTCCCTTCTCCTCCCCACAACAGACGCCCTGTGAGGTAGGTGGGGCTGAGAGAACTTCTGACAGAAACTGTCCTTGAGAGAACAGCTGTGCCAGAGCTTGTGACTGACTCGAGCTTAACGCACTAGCGGGGAATCCAAGCTCCCAGATGAGCCTTCGGCACTGCACCAAACTGACTCTTGAAGGACAATCTCCTTCCATATGTCCCTGTGTGCCTATTACGGCAGTACGGCAGCCATTTGTTGGCTATCCCACCAATTAGGGCGGCCCACCAGGCACCAATCAAAGCCTGGACCTTTTGGTGTAGTGGTTGTATGTGGACTCTAATCTGGGAGAACCGGGTTTGATTCCCCACTCCTCCACATGCAGCTGCTGGATGACTGTGGGCAAGCTAAACAAGAGCCTGCAGTGCGATGAGGCTGCGACGAAAGCTAATGCAATCTTAGGATGCATTAACAGAAGCATTGCGTCCAGATCACGGGAGGTGGTCGTTCCGACCTGTTCTGCTATGGTCAGGCCTCAACAGGAGTCCTGTGTCCAGTTTTGGGCACCACGCAAAGGAAGGTGTGCAATTTCTGGTGAATCCTTAGAACCAGGAAATATGTGTACTGGGAAGCTATTTTGGAGGTGGCCTGGGACTAGCCACATCTCGGAAGCTACACAGGGTTAGCTCTGATGACTCCTGGGTTGGGAGACCACAAAGGGAATTCAGGGTTGCTGTGTAGAGGCAGGAAATGGCAAGCCAACTCTGAACGTCTCTTGCCTGGACAACCCCACAGGGTCACCATAACTTGGGTGCAACGTGGTGGCTATTAATGCAATCTTAGGATGCATGAACAGAAGCATTGTGTCCAGATCAAGGGAGGTGGTAGTTCCGCTCTATTCTGCTATGGTCGGGCCTCACCTGGAGCACTGGGTCCAGTTTTGGGCACCACATTTTAGGAAGGATGTCGACAAGCTGGAGCGTGTCCAGAAGAGGGCAACCAGGATGGTGAGAGGGTTGGAATCCCAGTCTTATGAGGAAAGGCTGAAAGAGCTGGGTATGTTTAGCCTCGGAAAGAGGAGGCTTAGAGGGGACATGATGGCAGTCTTCAAATATCTGAAGGGCTGTCATATCGAAGATGGTGCAGACCTGTTCTCTCTTGCTCTGGATTGCAAGACTAGATCTAATGGTTGGAAATTATGAGGGAGTCGTTACCGGCTAGATATCAGGAGAAACCTCCTCACTGTCAGAGTGGTTGAGCCACGGAACAGACTGCCTCGGGAGGTGGTGGGTGCTCCTTCCTTGGACGTTTTCAAGCGGATGCTCCTTTGCTGGACGTTTTCAAGGGCTATCTTTCAGCTGTGCTCCTGCGGACTGCAGGGGGTTGGACTAGATGACCTGCAAGGTCCCTTCCAACGCTATGATTCCATGATTCTGTTAGAGCTGTTCTTGAAAAAGAGCAGTTTCTGTCAAGAGCTCTTAGCCCCACCTACTTCACAAGGGTGTCTGTTGTGGGGAGGTGAAGGGGAAGGAGTTTGTAAGCCGCTCTGAAACTCCCTTGGGTTGTGAAGGGTGGGGTATAAATCCAGTCTCTTTTCTTCTTCTTCTTATATCATGGTACCGGCTCTGTAGAATGAGTTCCCTGAAGAGCTGCGTTCCACCCCCCCTCCATGGAGATCTTCAGAAGTTGCTCTTTGGAGAAGATCTCCTTGGAGAACTTCAGGAGGATAGGTCTGCAAGTATATATTCATCGGGAGCGGTGGCGCAGGCAGCTAAAAACACCTGCTAGTAACATCTACGAATAGCCGTTACGGCTGTTCGAAACCCGCCGCGGCCAGGGTGAGCACCTGGCCCGAGTCCCAGCTCCCGCCCACCCAGCGGTTTGAAAGCTGTAATAAAATAAAATGCGAGTAGATAAAATGGGTACCTGCCCTAGGCGGCAGGGAGCACCCCCCCCCCGTGGGGGTAGTGGAGCATCGGCGGTAGCAGCGAAGCAAGCGACAAGATGGCGACACCAGACGGGGATCGAGCGTCGACGGAAGGCGGAGCCAGGAGGGCGCGAGGGAGCGTGGAGGCGCAGGCGCGGCGGAGCCAATGGACAGAGCCGGAGCCGCGCTAACACGGGAACCATGCGCCGGATGGGCCTGTCAATCCAAGAAGACCAACAAGGAAATAGGAGCCAGACGCCGAGCCGATTCGATCCAAGATGAAAAAGAACAACACTCCACTGGGTGCCGGTAGGGTAGTCCCTCCCCCGACTATATATGTGGCCTTAGCTAGGAACAATATGAGTAACTGTAAGCCGCTCAGAGACCCCTTCGGAGGTTCAAGCGGGATATCAAGCTGAAAGTTAAATAAATAAATAAATAAATAAAATCGTGGTGGATAATGATGGCACTTGATCAGATCCCATAAAGCCATTCTTGCCTTTTCGTCTTTTCCGGGACTTTTCTGCATTGTGGCTCTGCTCTTCCTTCGCCAAGAGTAACAGATTTCCCTTGTCCTCCCTGGCAGGTGTTTGTGCAGCCGGCCAACGTGGCCGTCACCAAGATGGACGTCAACAACTTGGCCATGGTGATGGCCCCCAACTGCCTGCGCTGCCAGTCGGACGACCCGCGCATCATTTTCGAGAACACCCGCAAGGAAATGTCCTTCATCCGGGTGCTGATCCAGCATCTGGACACAAGCTTCATGGAGGGGGTCCTATAGCGGCGGTGCCATCGTACCCGGAACAGAATTGGACATCATCAACCCAAGTCCCCTCAGCCCCTCCCCCAAAGTCAATCAGTCAACGAGAACTCGTCTTGAACGCAGTAAAAGGGAAAGTCCTCGGTTGGCACCTCTGAGGGGAGGGCAGTGGACCACTTACCCCTCCCCCTGCTGTGGAGGATATGCCCGCTTGATCTGTGTCTCCCTCTAGAATTGCACGGGAACCCCTTTGGGGGTCCTCCTGGTGCTCCTGCTGTGGACAAAACAATGCTGCCCCCTAGCCAGCCCCCTTTTGGAGATATCACGGTCCAGCTGTCTTGAGGAACAGCGCTTCCCAGGGGAGTTCAGCGATCCCAAAGAGAGTCTGAATTAATGGACGGTTGGGTAAAATTTAGGTGAACCACGGAGTTTTGGGATGGGGGGGGAGGAGCCTACTCCTACTCCCCAGATTAAATCTGCTTGGTGCTTTGATGGGGAAGGGGCCATAGTTAGGGATGGGCACAAAGGCCAGTGGAGGGGAAAGAGAACATCAGCAAGGGGTGGCTAAGTGGCCACTAGATCAGTTGGAGAGCAGCAAGCGGGTGGGCGCGTGATTAGAGGACCCGCCGACCGGGGCGTTTCGGAAGGGGCCGAGCAAGAGCAGGCAGTCTGGCCCTATTAATCGAGGCCCTCTTGGGGAGGTGGTGGTCAAATAGGGCTCCCACGTGGGCACCCGCGGGGAAAGGGAAGGACTAGCTGGACTTGTCATCGTTGGCGAGGGCTGGTAGGTTGCAGACCCGGGCACAGTTTCGTCACGGTTCTCCTTGACTGTTCCCCTTCCCTGTTCCAGCACAGCCACTGCCAGAAGGGGCCAAGCTCTGGTCCCTCCCCCCCCAAAGACTTTTTCCTCCCGCCCCCCGGATGCCCAAGAAATGGGCCCGTTACACTGTGTAGACCCCAGAAATGGGTGTGGGTTGGTGGAGCTAACCAATTGGTCTCCGGGAAAGTGTCCTGCCCTGACTCCCCTCATCCAACTGCGCATCGCGCACAGAACGAGAAAAAGCCGAGGTCTCTTCTGTCGTAGCTTTTCCTGAAAGGCTGGTTAAATGTGGGTTTGCTTTAGGGGTGGCGTGGGGGAGGGCGTGTGTGTGTGTGCCCCCCATTCAGCCAGACGGGGCCAAGTTGGTGCCTTCCACGCGACGGGCGATATTGGCATGAGATTGTATTGCACCGCATGTAGCTTTCCATTCCCCGGGACCTCTCCCCTGCTTTATGGTTTGGCGTTTGCTAAGGGGGGGCTGGATCGGGCGAAAGATGAGTTCCCCCGCAGGCTGGTGTTGGAGACGGGCCTAACACCCGCGAGGTTCCAGGACTGCTGTGGACTCCCCCATTTACGCATGCCTTTCTCCAATGGCTCCCATTTCCCTTCGCTCATTCTCAGCAAGAGACCTGGAATCTGTGTGCTGCTTCCCCTCTGGGCTGGGAGGATGACAATCCTGGTGATTTGGAGGGGGGGGAATTTCCTCTCCTTTACGCCGACTACCCCCTAAGGAGGTATGGGGCATTTGGGGAGGGGGAGGGGGTAGGATAGGACTGAACGACAGGTCCTTTGAGAACGGCGCTCTCTTCCGACAACGAAGCCCAACGTCTCCAAACTTGCCGGCCTAAAAACATTAGGGTATTCCCTTACCCCCCACCCCTTTTTTCTGGGTAGCTGTCCCGTCCCGTTTATTTTTTCCAGATTGTCACTATTGCTGAGACCAAAAGGTGGAAGAACTGTTTTTGCTAGAATATACATATTCCCCCCCCTCCATTTTTATTTTTTCTTCTTCCAGGGAAAGGGTGTCCGTGTGTGGAGGGGCGCCCTTTGTTTTATTTTCACTCTATCTTTGAAGTGCTTGGAATCGTCTCTGACCAGGACTCTGTAGGGGAGCTCTTCCGCCCTGCCTTCCGCCACCACCCTTCCACTCCTCCTCCACATATGGGAAAGGAAGCTCTTGTTTCATGTGTATGTAGGCCAAGAAGTATTGAGGTGGGGGGCGACGGGGTGCCCAGGGGCCACTTTAAAATAATTGCTTGGCTGGTGTCAAGAGAAGGCCAGCTGCTCTGCTTGCCCCGGGCAACCGGATCATGCTCATTCCATGCCAGCTTAGCTTTCGAGAGGGTGGTAGAATCTGTTCTTGTTTGGCACCCTCTCCCTCGCCCCCTTTCTTGGAAACCCATTTGTCTGATCTGTAGAGGCAGTTCTTTATGCCCACCAAAATCTTCATGCACAACTGTGCAAAAGGTTGACAGGTTGGATGTTGCTCTATCACTCCTGTCTTGGCGGGATGAATCCCACTCTTATTTACGTCCAGGAAAGCTAGACTCAGTAGAGCTTTGTGGACGGGACCCCCCTCTTCTCGCCTGCCCCACTGAAATGGTACGGCTTCTGCTCTGCTACCGCCACAGGTGGTGGGTTGGATTTCACAGATCCATCCCACCAACATAAACACTTTCTTCCAGTGGTAGTCGGGAAGGGCTTCTTGCCAACGGAAGAAACCACCTTCTCTGGAGGAATAGACCCATGGGATCCAACCCTTTTCACCAGGTGGGATGAAACGGAGAGGAGAAGGATAGTGGTGCAGATTTGGGGACTGGGGAAGGTGGAAATGAGTGACGGGACATTGCTTCCCTGCTGACCCACCAGTGGGGCCCACTTCACAGCAAGTACATCAAGAGGTCAGAGCCTTCCTTTATCATTTGGCCATGAACCGGGGGGGCTGCGGCCAGTCTCTGCTGGCCCTACTGGGGCTGCTAGCCTGTGTTTCTCATTGCCCCCGGTAGATGACGGGTTGATTCTCAAACAGAGCTTTTCCCATGTTTCATAGGCTGTGTGTCAGCCAGGCCTGTTACATTGGGGCTCTGTACCTGGATTCTGGTCGCGCCAATGGGCCAAAGGGTGTCTCCAGAGAAAGTGCCTTGTATTCTCTCACAAGAACCGCCAAAAGAACCAGCCACTCCCTCCCCCTACACTTTCTTACCTTCAGCTGAACAGTTTCTCCAACGTGGCTTGACTGGACTGGTTGCTTAGCCACAGACCAAATGGTTACGGAGAACCTTCACAGCATCCGGGCTCCGGGTCGGTCATCCGCATTCCCCTTTTGACATCCCTCCTTCCCTCGTCCGGCATGCCGGTAATATGTGTGACGCCGTAACTTCAGGATGGTTAGACACCTGCCTGTTTCCACGCATGCAAATGTGTCACAGCTCTGGAGCAACAGGAAAGAATAGGTCAGCGTGAGGCAGATTGGCCCGTCAGTGGCCACTAGCTAGGGTGTAAAAAAATGCAGAAAGGTCGAGGAGGTTCTTGCAGATGTAATTTTTGGGAAGGAAGAACTGTGGGGGAAGCGAATCGACCTGCCTTTGAGGAGCTGGTGGTGAGACTCTTTGGAGGCAGCATTACTGACTGCGGATTTGACGTGGGAGGTCCACAGGGACTTAGCAGGAAGATCGGGAAAGATTCGTTATCCGTACGGTCCGTGTGTTGCCCCAGCCAAGTGCCACCGTATCATCCGTCTTCCAATCAGATCTTTTCTGCTGATCAATACAAGCCGGGGAGCACCCCACTCTCTGCCGCAGAGACGGGCGCTCCTGAGGGCTTTGCTCTGAGAGTTGGGGATATGCAAAGGATTCAGAACGACGCTCGGAAAGGATGACCGCTCGACTGGTAGAGGGTGAAGCGCCCATCACGTTTGTGCCCTCCACAGTGTGTTGGCAAAGTGCTGAAGTTGCCTTTAGCCGGACGAGTACGGTACGTACGTGGCCACTGATGGAACGCTATCGTCCCGGTGCCGTTCGTCGGCAAAGAGACCGAACCAGAGGTTTCCGAACGGTGTTCCTAGGAAGTGGCCGAAATTCGGCAGGGATTCCTTGATGAGAAAATCAGCCGTGGTGGACCTGCGGCCCACAAAGAAGGATCTTTCCATGCTGTGGGCCAGCACTCTGGGTTGACAGTGGGCAGAACGTGCCCGGCCGGCTTTATGCGTGAACTGAGGGGCGCCTTAAAACATGCCTTCGAATCCTCCACGTTGCAAATGGGACAGTCTTCCAGATAAATTGGCTTCCCGAATAAGCTGTCCTTGAGGGTTGGTGGGTGGACGTGAGTGGGAGAGAAAGAGCACCTCCTTTAGAGAAGCACTTCCCCCTGCTGGATCGGGCCGTCCGATTGGGTCAGACCTGCCCGGGTCCAAAGGCAGTGTGCGAACTTCACCCCAGGCCAGTAAGAATTTATACAGAGATATACGACAAAAAAAAGCGTTCCATTATAAATTTGCTAACAACATAGTTTTAATCCAGAGGTGTATATATCTTATTACCCATTGTTGGGGCTTTTTATTTGTATGAAAAAAAGAAATGTTCTCATCTTGATTTCGCTATTTATTTTGTTGCTCTCCTGAAAATCCGCCTCACTGAGTTTGCCTCCCCCCCCCCCCCAAATATATATTTATTCCCTTCCAGTCCGTGACGGAGCTTTCTAATCTGGTAACGTGTGGCTTACAGAGCACTGGGGTACAGAGGGCGGCGTTCCTTCAAGCAGAAGCATTTAATTGCAAACAGCTTTTTCGAAAAACAAAAATGGTTTTGTTCCAGTATGGCTGGCAAACGAATGGTGGTAAAAACTGGCTAGATTAAATTTCATTTCTGTTCCCGTTACCTGGAGATGTGCCATAATGTGTGAATTGTTCTCTCTCCCCACCCCCGGCCATGTCTCCCTCCCTCTATGCACATCTTGGTTCTATAATTTCCAAATTTAGCTTTCTGTAAAATTAGATTATTGGCTTATGGAGACCGAAGGAGCTTTTGTTCCCAACAGAGAAACTGATTAGCACTTTTAAAGAATTTCACAGCTTTGAAAGCCTGGTGCCTGTTCCATTCTCTGCTCGCCTCTCCCTCCACTGCAGTGCGTCTTGGTGGCTTGAACATATCTTGGCTGGGCAGTGGTGGGCAGCTAACTGTTGTTCAGCGTGGCCAGCCATGCGCTGGCCATGCCCTAATGACCAACTGATCTGTGCCCCTGGGCCGTGTTATCAGCCCAGTCTGGGAACTGGAATGGGCCCGGCCTCCCAATGGGCTTCGCAACCCTGCCTCTCTGTTTCCCGACCATGTCATATCGGTGCTGGCAAAAAGTACCAACACAGCAGAAATATTTTTCTTCCCCCAGCAAGTGAAGGCAGGAATTACAATAGCGCCATGCCTCATGCTAGCAACTACCTACCAGTGTCTAACTTCTGAAAGCCAATTCTCAGCTCTTAGGATGTATTTAAAAAGAAGAAGACGAAGGGGTTAAGTGTGACAGGAAACCTTTAGTTTTGGACCCTGAACGAGCCGAGAACTTAGTCTAATCAAGTGCCTTAACACCTTAATGGGCTATTAACCATTGCTGACCAAGCTACAGCCTGAGCCGTTTTACACCTGCAATTTCAGTTTTAAGTGCGTGTCCGGTCTTCAGAACAAAGTCATCCAAATCAGGTTCGGGGGGTTTATCTTGCTTGCTTATTTTTGCCAATCGATCTTCCCTTTTCAAATGCGTAACAAATTTAAACTAGGAAGCTGTTGCTTAACCTATAAAAACACCCTGTCTTAAGAGGTTCGGTTGTAAATAAAGAGCTTTGATCCATAATATAAAAGACATTCTGGAATGGAGACCAGCATGGAATTGTGGATCTGACGTAGGAGGAAAGAATTCAGCATTGGGGCAAAGAGAATCTTATCAAGGCAGGCCTATTTATTCTTACCAGGGCTGTCTGCCGCCCGCTGAAGAGTTTTGTGAACTGGTTTGGCTGATAAGTTTGAGCCCCAGCACAGAATGCAGAGCCCCCTGGGCATGTCTGAGCCCTGAAACACTCTTCATCAAATGTACCAAGGCCTTCAGGGATGGGGGGGAAATTATCCCACTGAGGGGAGAAGGCAAGAGACAGGCAAGGGACTCACTAAGGCTAAGGACAGTGTCGTGAAAGGGGAGCGCAAGTAGAGCGGCTGCTGCCTGGACCCTGCCGTAGCCAAGAAACAAAGTCAGGAGGTCTCACAGAAACAGCTTTGGTGTCTCGTCCCCCGGGTTTTGCAGCGCTTTCCCCCTTTTCGGCCACATGGTCAACAAATGCACCATCTCCCGGGCTTTGCTTTTTTCAGGCTGGATTTCAGCCTGTCTTTGAAAATGAGGAGGCCTGTATCTACATTGGGGCATCTCGGGGCTGGGCCCCCTCAATCGCTGCCCTGCCCCCCCTGACTTTTTGCTGAGCTGGGCGGAGAGAGCTGTTTCAGGCAAAGGGAGACTCAACCCTTTGCTATGCCTTTCCCTTGGCGGCTTGTATGAGAGACCAGGGCTTCTATGGGGCACTCCCAGGCTTGGGTTTCTTATTTAAAGGCCCCCCGAATTACAAAATCCTGGCTACAGGCCTGGGCCCCAGAGCTTAAGATGGGTTCCACTCACCCAGGAGGCAGAAGGGGCTTTTTTTACCAGTGACCTTGCAGCCAGGATCTTACCGGGGCAAGGTCTGTCGAAGACACGGGGTCTCTTTAAAGCTCGACCGTTGTACAGACTTTTAACAGTGGTACAGAAATGATGGCCCAAGGTCAGACTGACATCACCACATCTCAGAAGCTAAGCAGGGTCGGCCCTGGTTGGTACTCAGGTAGGAGACGGCCAAGGAAGTCCAGGGTTGTTACACATCATGGCAAACCACCTCCGTCCGTCTCTTGCCTTGACAGACTTGCGGGGGCGCCGTTAAGTTGGCTGCCATCTGACGGGCAGTTTCCACCAACACCACAGAAAAAGACATCGCATGAATTTTTCTGTCAGGTGACCAGCTTTTAAGCCAGGCCCTCATGCCATCCCTTGAACATCAGTATGATCAGCAGCAGTCATCTGGATAAAGTCTCCACAGCTTGTTTTGGCACATTAAATGCATATTCTTTCCTGTCCAGTTGGCAACCCGATCAGATGTTTGCGGCGAGTTTCCCCTCCCTTTTGAGTACATTTTGAGAGATCTCGTTAATCTCCTGCTGTGAACTTATCTTCCCCTCATGAAATGTTTTATAAACACACACACACACATAAATGCTCCTTTTTTAAAAAAGTGCTTCTACTTGCTTCCTGGAACCAATTCTTGCCAATATAAGAACATAAGCCAATGTTGGATCAGGCCAATGGCCCATCCAGTCCAATACTCTCTGTGTCACACAGTGGCCAAAAATACCTTTTAATGGCCATCGGTGTAGGGTCCTCCTTAGGGTTACTTGGTATAGGTGTACAAATTCCTGGTTTATTCTAGTCCATTGACCCAACTGATGCATAAGCAGTACCAGCAGCCTAAGGTAGTTCTGAATGCATAATTTCCTCTCTTCTGCAGCAGTCATATAAATTCGACTCCATTATAACGGCTGGGACTAACCACTAACTGCCTGGTGAGGTTATGAATCCGAGAGTAAGTCCTAGAACAGAGTGGTGGTGGGGATGCAGTCAAAAAGCATTGAGCTCCCCCTCCCCGATCCAAAATAGCTGGACTCCACCAGGAAGGAACTTGAGGCAATGCTCCTCAACTTTTGGTTTTGGGGCATTCTTTTCATTGCTTGTATGGCTCTCTTGCTTCATTTTTTCCCTTTCCCACATGTGCTTTACTCCCTCTAGCGATCACTTTGATACTACATCGCTGTATCTCCGGAGTATTTCCCTGCACATTTAAAGTCCAGAGATATCTTTTTTCTTTTCCACATGTTGTGCTCCCTCTGGTGGTTACTTTGACATTACATCGCTGTATCTCCGGTGTATTTCCCTCCACTTTAAATATGTCCCTCCACTGGACACAAGGGATGAAAACGAGTGTTCCAAAGCCCTTAGCTTCCCACTCGGCCTGCTTAGCTGAGACAAAAAATTTGTCTGCCTTGGGGGTTGGTCTTTGTGTGAAGACAGCTCTGCCACCTTCAGTAGAACTTTCAGGAAGTCATTGACCGGGTTCGTCACCATTCACCACAGTTGTAAAACGAGAACCACGGCTGCAAAATGTGGCGTTTTAGTCAGGGCTGTCCCCCACAAAACAGCAGGCTGTGCTTGGGTCAGATGAGGTTTGTGTTTGTTTTTTAAAAATGGTAAACCTTGTTGTTTTATTCACACAAACCGCCAGGTTATTAAATACTCTCAAACTCTCCCAGGCCCCCATAATATTAGGTAATATTTACCTAATTGGAAGGTAAATCAATAAAAAAATTGGAGAAAAATAATAATAAAAATCAATCTTAAGAAGTCAGTCGGGAGAAGAGTCTGCATTGGACTTGATTTTTTTTTTGTCCCATCTAAGTATCAGTTCACCTAAATGTTTTCAGTGTGGGGGATGGAAATGTCTCATCTATGACTTTCTCAGCAAGAAGACAGGCTGCTTAAGAAAAGAAGAAGAAACGTGTCAAAATAGTGCAGAATTTGGATGTTTGAGAGTGTCCGGGGCAAGGCACTTTCCAGGCCTTGTTCCTTTCCCTTGACACACTTAAGTTCAGCCTTCAGCGCATGACCTGTGAGCTAACGCAAACTGTGCATTCACATGTGCAAGTTTCCTTCACAGCCCACCAGCTGCCCCAGTGGCCACGTCAAGGCCTCAACCCAAGCAGATTTACGGCAGACAGTTTTGCAGCCACAACCAGCACAACCAGTTACAACTGGCTGTCTAAACGGGCGCCTTGCAAAGATGGAACCAGCTCTGGCAACGATGCGCAAGCAAACGGGCTGCTAATGGATGAGACCTGAGCTTAACGGTCGTTTAAATTTCCCATACCCCCATTTTTGTCTTTCCTAGATTGGCTTATCGGAATCCAGGGTAGCGTAGTGGTTAATGTGTCAGCCTACGATCGGGGAGGCCCGGGGGGGGGTCCGACTCCCCCCTTCGCAGCAAAAACTCACTGAGTGGCCTTGGTCCAGTTACAGACTATCTGCTTAACCTATTTCTGTTGTGAGGATAAAATGGAGGCATGAATAACATCAGCCACTTTGGGTCCCCACTGAGATGGGATATAAAGTAAAATAGAAATAATTTCCCCACACACACACACACACACACTCTAAACTTGTCGGGCCACACCAGCCTTCGGAATTAAGACTGGGGATCCATTCCAGATGCAAGCCAGCCTCATAAATTTATTTATATAAAGTAAATAAATAGAAATAATTCCCCCCCCACACACACACACCTTAAACTTGTCGGGCCACACCAGCCTTCAGGAATAAGACGGGATCCATTCCAGATGCAAGCCAGCCTCAGCTCATGGAGGAGGAATGCAAAGCAGAAAGCAGGTTGCGGAATGACCAAATACTCGGAATTTTTTGGGCTGGGGCGGACAAGCGACTGCATTTGATTTCGACTCCCCTTCCCATTCTGTCCCGACTCTTTGAAAAACCGGAGGGAGGGTTCCTGAGTGTTTTTCCTTGGACAATCATCTCAGGCGCTGGGCGGGTGGGCAAGGTGTGTGTGGGGGAAACGGGCACCTCTCGGTCACTTGTTAAGCCCCCCCCCCGAGCCGGATGGAGACGGGACGTTCCCACGATGCCGCCGAGAGGGGCAACCTACCGTGTGACGTTGTCTGACTAACTCTTGTAATTAATGAAGCATGGAAATGTAGAAGGCGACTCCATGTTGTGTGAATAAAGATGACTTATGGACATTGCTGGCGGGGCCCCGTCTCTGATTCACGACTCACCCGGCGGCTTCACACCTGGGCTGGCTTAAGATGGAGGCTGGCCGTGGGTCAGAATGGAGGACGCCAGGATATCCCGCTGAGTCAGGCCGGTGGGGCATCTCTTCCAGGATCCTATTTCACCAGGTGGCCAGAACAGTTACCTGGGAGGGCCAAGAACCTGGGGAGAGGGGCCGAGGCCTTCCCGGAGGCTGCCTCCTCTCACTTAGCCATTGCTGGGTCTCTCCTCCGTGAGCCTAATTCCCTCTTGAAACCGTTTATGCTTGTGACCAGATTTGTAGGTGCTCTGGCAGCAAATCCCACAACTTAATATCCTATTGAACAAGCATGTTATTTCCATTCATCTGTCCCAAACCTACTGACCAGCAAGGTCATCAGGTGCCCCTGAATTCTGTTTGGTGTAGGTGGTGAAGTGCGCAGACTCTAATCTGGGAGAACTGGGTTTGATTCCCCACTCCTCCACTTGCACTTGCTGATGTGACCTTGGGTCAGTCACAAGCTCTGGCACAGCTGTTCCTGAAAGAGCAGTTTCTATAAAGAGCTCTCTCAGCCCCATGTACCTCACAGGGTGTCTGTTGTGGGGAGGGGAAGGGAAAGGAGTTTGTAAGCTGCTCTGAGACTCCTTTGGGCAGTGAAGGGCGGGGTATAAATCCAATCTCTTCTTCAAAATTGTGTTGAATACGTATTTCCTTTCAGCTGTCCCAGACCTACTGGCCAGCAAGGTCATACTGAGTTCTAGTATTAGGGGAGACGGAGAAAAAGCTCTATCCACTTTCTTCATCCCTTATATGATTTTATTAAATTCTCTTAGGACCTCCCACCCAGTTACCACTTTTCAAACTGACGAGTCCCAGACTTTTCAGCCTTCCCTCACAGGAAATTTGCGCCAACCTCCATTATCTTGGCTGTTTTTTTACGTACTTAATAAATAAATAAATACGATGACTTAGAACTGCCCACATTATTTCAAATGAGAATGTAATAACAGCCCGGCTGGATCAGACCAGGGGTACATCTAGTCCAGTATCCTATTCCACACACTGACCATAAGAACATGAGAGAAGCCAACCCTTGGATCAGGCCAGTGACCCATCCAGTCCAACACTCTGTCACACAGTGGCCAAAAATACCAGGGGCCATCAGGAGGTCCAGCAGTGGGGCCAGGACACTAGAAGCCCCTCCCACTGCTGCCCCCCCCCAAGCACCAAGAATACAGAGCATCCCTTGCCCCAGCCTGAGAGTTCCTGTCTATACCTTGTGGCTAAGAGCCACTGATGGACCTCTGCTCTGTATGTTTATCCAATTCCCTCTTATAAGAACATAAGAGAAGCCAATGTTGGATCAGGCCAATGGCCCATCCAGTCCAACACTCAGTGTCACACAGTGGCCAGAAATACCAGGGGCCATCAGTAGGTCCAGGAAGCCCTCCCACTGCCACCCCCAAGCACCAAGAATACAGAGCATTCCTTGCCCCAGACTGAAAGATCCTATCTTTACCTTGTGGCTAAGAGCCACTGATGGACCTCTGGTTGGGACTGGCCAACCAGTTCCTCTGCAGGTCCAACAACAGAGCACAGAGGCCGAGGCCTTCCCCTGATGTTGCCTCCTGGCACTGGGATTCAGAGGTTTAGTGCCTCTGAGCATGGAGGTTCCCTTTCTTCACCAGGGCTAGTAGCCACCGATAGACCTTTCTTCCTCGGACCTTCTACATGCCGAGCAGAGGCTTTTCCACTGAGCCACAGACTCTGGCCGTGGAAGCATGTGGATAAGAGGGATTTCTCCAAAGGGGGGAGAGAGATGCTGGGGATTGAACTTGGGGCTACCTGCCTGCAAACCACCCATGCATTACCCGGGAGGGTCCTCTCTTGGCCAAATGCAGGCGTTTAATCTGCATGCCACTGTCTTGGGGCCAAAACGGTCTCCGCAGAGAACTCTGCCAGTTTGGTGTAGTGGTTAAGTGCGTGGACTCTAAGCTGGGAGAACCAGGCTTGATTCCCCACTCCTCCACTTGCACCTGGCTGGATGACCTTGGGCAAGCCGTGGTTCTGATAAGAGCTGTCCTTGAAAAAGAGCAGTTTCTGTCAGAGCTCTCTCAGCCCCGCCGACCTCACAGGGCGTCTGTTGTGGGGAGGGGAAGGGAAAGGAGTTTGTAAGCCGCTCTGAGACACCTTTGGGTAGTGAAAGGCTGGGGTATAAATCCAATCTCTTATCTTCTTTCTCTTCCTCTGCCCTCTCGTTTATTCCTTTATTTTTAACACCGGAACTCATCTGAGACCCTTCCCAGTTGACGGGGAGGGAAGAACACAACACTCTGTGCATGCTCTGAGGCACTCTTTATTGCTACATCATGGCTCCAAGGCATCGAACGGAGGTTGCATGCTGGTTCCAATGAACACTACAGGTAAAGCTGGGAGAAAAAAGGACGCCGCTTCAACTCCTGGCTTCTGGGCAAATACAGTATGAGGGAACCCCCCTTCCAATGTTGAGTTCAAAGGGGTTGTGGCAGAAACATTTTAAATCACAGCTCAGAAAAAAAATTACCAGGCGTGCACATAAAACATGACAATCACCACCAGTGTTCCCTCTAAGCTGAGTTAGTGTGAGCTAGCTCACAGTTTTTTAGCCTCCAGCTCACACATTTCTTGTCTCAGCTCAGGAAGGAGGGCTCCAGAGCAAACTAATTTATGCCGTAGCCAAATCGCTCGCTCACAACTTTAGTGCCAGCAGCTCACAAAGTAGAATTTTTGCTCACAAGGCTTCTCAGCTTAGAGGGAACATTGATCACCCCTGGGGTCCGCAAGTTGCAGGAAGAGTCAAGCCCTGCCTTGTCCGTCACGGAACCCTGCGTGGAATATCCCGGTTTATCTTGACCTTTGCAAGGCGAGAAGTCCCATTAATGGCAAACTTAAGCAAGGCCTCTGAACAGAAAATCACTGAAGGGGGTGCTGAAGTTTCTTCTTCTGGAGGAACCACCAAAGAGTTACAAGGCAGCCCTGACCCTAGGTGGCCCAAGGAAACCCGATCTCGTAAGATCTCAAAAGTTCAGCAGGGCCCACCTTGGCAAGCGTTTGGATGGGAGACCTCTGGAGAATACCAGGGCTGGGAGGCTAGAGGCAGGTTATCAGCGACTTCTCTGCATGTCCTCGGTGCCCCAGGAGAAGTCGGCAGAGGTCGGCATGACTCCAGGCGCAGGTGCGCGAACACAAACGCAAAAAATAAAAGTTACAGGACTGGTTAACACTGTAGGAGGTGGTGGATGCTCCTTCCTTGGATGTTTTCAAGCGGAGGCTGGAAGACCACCTTTTGGGTATGTTGTAGGTAGGTAGGGCTCTCTTTCGGCTCTGCTCCTGCAGAGTGCAGGGGGTTGGACTAGATGACCTGCAAGGTCCCTTCCAACTCTAACGTTCTATGATTCTATGTAAAGAAACCCTCGGCATCGCCTTCTGCCGTTTGCACAATCCAATCTGGTCTGCAGAGGCAGTTAAATGAGATCGGGAAAGCAGGGATGACCCCTTCCGCTCACCGGTGAGACCCCCTCTGGAAGGGTGGCCGCGTGCCAAGAAAACCAACCCCACCGACCCTCCCAAGGGAAAAGCAAATCCAGACAGGTGGCTCTAGAGGAGACTTTTGGCTGGCCTCCAGGAGCCCGATAAGCGACAGTTTTGTTACGGCAAGCTTCCCTAGAGCAAGGCCTCCTTTGTGAGATGCAAGGAACGGTAACGGCCGTCTTTTGTAGTGGTGGAAAGAGTTGTCGTTGCGGCCAAGCAACGGGGACCCCGCAGGTTCTTCAAGGTAGGGATTAACAGAGGTGGTCTGCATTGCCTGCCTCTGCGTTGCAACCCTGGACTTCCTTGCTGGTCTCCCATCCAAATACTGACCATGCCCGATCCTGCTTAGCTTCCGAGATCGGGCTAGATTGGGCCATCCAGACTCGGTGGGGCAGGGGGAAGGATGTGTTCATTTTAAAAGGGGGGAAAGGGGCAAAAATAACAACTCCCCCACCTGCTGTCTGATGTGGTGCGGTCCGTTCTACCACCTCAAGGTGACTCTACGGCCACTCCTCCAAATTGTGGGCACCCTGGGAAGGGAATTCTCTTGAAAGCCAGTTTGGTGCAGTGGTTAAGTGTGCGGACTCTAATCTGGGAGAACCGGGTTTGATTCCCCACTCCTCCACTTGCACCTGGCTGGATGACCTTGAGTTAAGCCGTAGTTCTGATAAGAGCTGTCCTTGAAAAAGGGTAGTTTCTGTCAGAGCTCTCTCAGCCCCACCTCTCTCACAGGGTGTCTGTTGTGGGGAGGAAGGAAGGGAGGTTGTAAGCCGCTCCAAGACACCTTTGGGTAGTGAAGGGCCAGGTATAAATCCAATCTCTTCTTCTCAGGGCCTGGCCGGCATCTATTGACTCTGAATTACTTCATTGTCAATTTAGACAAGAATCACCAGGACTCTCGTTAAATGTTCTTTAGGAGAAGGGAGGGGAGAAAGGATACCGACACTTCCCGGGCAAAGACAGCGAGCGCACGGTTCTAAAACACGATCCAAAGCTGGGCTGTGGGATCAGGTGAACACCCGCTCACTGGAATCACGGTGGTGGCTGGGCTGATGATTCTAAGCAGACTGGAGGCCCAGATCCCTAAACCAAGGCAGTCCTTCTGGCCAAACTGAGCATGGACTAGTCAAAGATGGACTGTAATTTGCCAGTTCGAGACCCGAGTGCCGCGTGACGGAGTGAGCTCCCGTCTCCGGCCCCAGCTCCTGCCAACCTAGCCGTTCGAAAGCAAGAAATTGCAGGTAGATAAATAGGTACCGCTTCGGTGGGAACGTTAACAGCATTTCGCGAGCCCTGGCATTTAGTCATGCATGTTTTTGCATGACCACGGAGAAGTCTTCGGACAGCGCTGGCTCTCTGGCTTGGAAACGGAGACGAGCGCCGCCCCCTAGAGTCAGATTCCACTAGCTTTCGAGCAAGGGAAACCTTCACCTTTTAAGCCAAAATAACAACCTTACTTTTACAGGAGGGCCTGGCGTAATCTGGTCCATGGGGTCGCGAAGAGTCGGACTCGACTGTGCGACTGAACAACAACAACAAACAACCTTACTTCTACGTGGTTGGGTGCAGTAACAGAATACCCAGTGACTGTGATAGGGGTGGGAAATATCATTAACAAATCAAATAAACCTCACCTGGGGCACTTTTCACCAGCAGGGCTCGCCATGTTTCCTCGAGTTGACCTCCACAGCAAGTCTAGCCTCTCTGCCCACACGAGTTCACACCTCACACCCAGGCTGAACGCTGGTCTGTCCCCGTTATCATCTGCTCTGCCTGACGGTTCTCCAGCTCTACTAGATGCTGTTCTAAGTGAGAGCAGGCCGTGGCTCAGCGGCAGAGCACCTGCTTGGCATGCAGAAGGTCCCAGGTTCAATCCCCGGCATCTCCAGTTGAAAGGACCAGGCAGGAGGTGATGCGAAAGACCTCTGTCTCAGACCCTGGAGATCTGCTGCTGGTCCGAGTAGTAGATAATACAGAAGAGGAGGAGGAGGAGGAGATTGGATTTCTACCCCGCCCTTCACTTCCCAAAGGAGTCTCAGAACGGCTTACAATCTTCTTTCCCTCCCCCTCCCCACAACAGGCACCTCGCTATGTAGCTGGGGCTGAGAGAGCTCTTGAGAGAACTGCTCTTGAGAGAACAGCTCTGAAAGAACTTGTAACTAACCCAAGGTCACACCAGCTGGCTTTGGGTGGAGGAGAGGCAGGCCCGTAGTTACAGTGGGGCATCTCGGGGCTAGGCCCCCTTGACTTGCTGGCAAGGCCCCGACTTCCTATCCAGCCCAGGGAGTCACGGCCGTCTCCCCCGGATTAAATGGATTAGCCAGTGCCCCCTAAGAAATTTAAATGCCCCCTGGCTTAAAAAATCCTGGCTACGGGCTTGAGGAGAGGGGAATCAAACCCGGTTCTCCCAGATTAGAGTCCATGCTCCTAACCACGATGCCAAATTGGCTCTCTCTCTCATTGTATAGTATATGGTATAGTCTGATTAGTATAAGGCAGCTTCATATGTCCTGTGGACTAGAAGCCCTCATCCATAAGCATGGAAGACCTCTTCAGCGAACAAAGAAACCCAAGAGCATCTGAAAAGGAGGTGGTGGAGACTGAACCTTCTGCCGGCAAAAGAGATGTTCTACCACCGGCTTGTGGCCTACTTTGCTCTCCGTAGCCGTGCGCTCTGGGACTTGGCCTCTGCCTCAGAGCGGCTTCAACTCGCAGGACGGGAGCTGCCAACGTGCTTTCCACTTTCACCTGCAGAGTTGCCGACTTTCCAAGCTGCTGTGCTTTCAGCACCAGCTTGTTCTGTTTTTGTTTTAATTAAAACATTTACACTCCACCTTCCCTCTTGACTTGAGCCTCTCACAGGCCACTTTCTGCCTCTAAAGCCACACTTCAGAGCACAGTTGTAAGGACCAACTGAAACACTGGCAACCCACTAGTGCACGAATACACCTCTGGGTGAAGTTTAGACAAATTCAGAAAATAATAAGCGTTAAGTTTCCTTACAAATTAAAGACAGTGGCTTTGCTGGTATTTCGGGACATCTGGCAAATGGCTTTTAGGTTAGGGGGACTGTCTAGAAATTATCTTCATCCATGAAAAGATGCTGGAATTTTTCAAAGCCAACAACTTCCAACTGCTTTAAAACAAACAAAAATTGTGGTGCAGCTGATGTGATGATTTATTGCTTGCGTACTGCACCTGTGTAGTGCTGAGACTGCAGACAGTAAGGGGCGGTTGGTAGTGACACCACACACGCAGGATTGCAGTAGACCCCAATCTGAACAAGAGCCAGCAGTGTGATGCTGCAGCAAAAACCCCTAATCCGATGCCAGGTTGAAGTAACAGAAGCACAGTGCCCAAGTTGTGAGATGTTATGGTTCTACTCAGCCCCATATTAGCCCAAGATCATCTGGAGTCCTGGGTCTTCTGGACCCTGCATTTTAAGAAAGACACAGACGAATGGGATGAGGTCCGAAGGAAGGTGATGAAAATGGTGGTGGGTCTGGAAAATGAAGGCAAAAGGGGCTGAATATCCTGGAGAAAACTGAGACATGATCATGTTCTTCAAAATCCCCCAAGGGCCATCACACAGAGGAGGGCAACATTCAGTTCTCTGCTGTTCCAGAGGGCAAGACTAAATCTAAGGGGGGGTGGGGGGTGGATAGATTTATGGCTGAAGATTAGGAGACACTTCCTAGGAGCAGCTTGATAATGGAATCCGGGGTGGGGGCGGGGCCAGCTCTCCCTCCCTGGAGATCTTCTGGCAGAGAAGCCGGGCCGTCATCCATTTCCGTGACGCTCCGGCACTGGATTTCTTGCCTCAAGTAGGCGGCTGGACTTAAAAGGCACTTTCGCCTCGGGGCCTCACAGCACGACGGACAGCCAAGGTCTGAGCATGCCCATTTGAGCATCCAGACTGCCTTCCGCCACCTGATACAGCTTGGCTTACTCACTTGAGCCACCTTGCAATAGGAAAACTCGGTTAACCCTTCCCCTCTCTAGGACAGAGGCACCTTAGAGACCGGCGAGATTTTCAGGGTACGAGATTTCACGAGTCAAAACTCCCTTTCTGATGAAACGGAGCTTTGATTCTTGAAAGCTCATACCCTGCAATTCTTGCTGGCCTGGAAAAAGAAGAAGAGGAAGAAGAAGAAGGGGAAGAGGAGGGAGGAAGAGGAGGGGATTGGATTTATGCCCCACCTTTCACTACCCAAGGGAGTCTCAGAGCGGCTCACAATCTCCTTTACCTTCCCCTCCCCACCACGGACACCCTGTGAGCTCTTTTGAAAAAAGCTCCTGAGAAAACAGCTCTGAGAGAACTTATGGCTGACCCACTGTCACACCAGCTGCTGCATGTGGAAGAGTGGGGAATCAAACCTGGTTCTCCCAGATTAGAGTCCGTGCTACACCATACTGACCACTACACCATACTGACAACTGGACTCATATCTACCTGGCAACATGCCAGCCATCCAAACCTGTCATCCCTCTTTAGGGTTCCCAGGGTACGTTACCAGCCCACAGCCTTGCCAGAGTCAGCGTGTCCCCCAGTGCAAACCGGATCTGCGTATCTTAGCAAACCACACAAAAACCTGCCAAGCTCATCTTCTCCTCCAAGAAGTGCAACAGAACTAAGGAGGGGAATTCAGTCTGTGGAGGTCGGTATTGTCTACTCAGGCTGGAAAGCAGCTCCCCAAAGTCTCACCGATCACCAGGTCCTTTTAACTGGACATGCTGGGGATTGAACCTGGGACCTCCTGCGTGCCAAGCAGATGCTCTGCCACTGAGCCACAGCCCCTCCCCTAGAGCCTCCCTATACTGGGATGGTGGAAGTAGCCTGCCTGCTCTTCAACTTCGCTTCCATTCCTCCGGACAGACTTCCGCCAACCGAGGCCCTTCCGATTGCCCTCTTCGCTCTGAACAGCCCGAAATCCTCCCACCTCCCCTTCTGAAATGCCCGTGGCCCCAAACTGAGGGCGAGGGTCTCCAGAAAGGGCCACGCGCTTCCGTTGTGCAAGGCCTGGGCACGATCCTCCTGCCCACGTAGCCACGAAATGGCCGTGGCTCTTTGCGCCACACTGTCCCTCTTGCCTGGCGGCCATGGCGCAAACGGTGGCAGTGGCAGAGGGTAAACAACACACTGAAAAAGGAGATGTTTTAGCCTGCTGGGGACGGCAGACCCCATTTGTTTAAAAGAGTCCGGTGAGATCGCAGTCCAAAGTTCCTTCCAGCCAAGCATCCAGTTTCCAGCTGCCGAGCGGCAGCAGCAGGGCACTTCCCTGTCCTTCCTGCCAAAGCTGGGACTCAAGACGCTCCATTCCACAACGGTGTTTGGCCTGCCTAGGCCGAGTTTCAGGCAGTCCGGGCCCTTTGCAGAAGCCGCCCGGCCTCCAGTCCCCTGGGCCACTGCTGATGCTCTGATGTCTGCCCCCCACGAGCACGGGGGGCCGGGCCGCTCAGTGGGCCTGCTCGTTGTCTCCCACGGTGGCGAAGGGGCGGCCAAAGGTGCTGCGCTTGCTTTTCCGGCCCCAGGCCAGGAGCGTGCTGGCCCCCTTCCCCGGCAGCAGGCTCTTCCGCCGGTTCTCCTTGTTGCCCTTCAGGGGGCTGCTGGCGCCGGAAGACATCGCCAACGACTTCTTGTCCGCCTTCCGGGGGGAAAAAACAGAGAGAGGGAAAGGCTGCGTGAGAAGAGCCAGAGAGGAGGTGGCGGAGGACAAAAGCAACTTCCCGTGCCGTGCAGCGGTTGGACTTGGACCCGGGAGACCTAGAGGGAAATCCCCACTCTGGGTGATCCCGGACCAGTCTCCACCGGGAGAGAGAGCATGGAGAGAGCAGAAGAAGGAAACGAAGAAGAGGAGGAGGAGGAGGAGATTGGGTTTACACCCTGCCCTTCACTCGGAGTCTCAGAACAACTTACAAACTCCTTTCCCTTCCTCTCCCCACAACAGGCACCCTATGAGGTAGGCGGGTGGCAGCCAGGCCCAGAGCATCTCCTGGAGTCTGCTGCCACTGCGGCTGGGCCCGAAGCCTCTCCCAGAGTTCCGCACTGCCACAGCTGGGCCCAGAGCCGCTCCCAGCATTCCACACTGCCACGGTTGGGCTCGGAGCGGTTCCTGGCATTCCCCTTCCACCACGGTTCAGCCTGGAGTGGCTCCACCAGAGCAGAACTGTCAGCTGGGCCCTCAAATGTAAGTTGTATCGTCTGTGCGCGCACGGACACCAATGCTCCTTATTTGAGGGAGGGAATTTAAACTGCCCCCCCCCAGGTCTTTGTTCGTTTGTTTTACTTTTTGGATTTTTCTGCAGTCTCACGGAGTTCCCCGAGTCTGTAGAAAAACCTGTAGGGGGGAAAGTGTGCCCTCTGGTGGTGGAAATAAGTATCTGCAAGCAGAGGGGATTGTTGAGCCTGCTTCGGCGGAGAGGGCAGGGTAGAAATGGAATAAATAAGTAAATAAACAGAGAAACAATTTTGGGAGGTCCCCTGAAATCACATGAGGCTAGAAACGCCCTCCTGACTCCTATGAAGCCCCTCCTCCTCGTGGTGACCAGTGTTCCCGCTAAGCTGAGTTAGTGTGAGCTAGCTCACAGGTTTTTAGCCTCCAGCTCACAGATTTTTGCCTTAGTTCAGGAAGGATGGCTTCAGAGAAAACTAATTTATGCAGCGGCCAAATCGCTCGCTCACGACTTTAATGCCAGCAGCTCACAAAGTAGAATTCTTGCTCACAAGACTCCCCAGCTTAGAGGGAACACTGGACCTGACCAATGCACTATGCAGTGGGCTTAGGAAATCTTGCGATTTGGATGTTATGCCTCTGTTCATACAACCCAAGATCGCATTAGCCTTTTTTGTCGCTGCAGCACACTGGCTGCTCATATTTAACTTACGGTCCACCCGTACCCGAAGGTTTTTAGCCTCCAGCTCACAGATTTTTGCCTTAGCTCAGGAAGGATGGCTTCAGAGCAAACTAATTTATGCAGCAGCCAAATTGCTCTCTCACAACTTTAATGCCAGCAGCTCACAAAGAAGAATTTTTGCTCACAAGACTCCATAGCTTAGAGGGAACATTCGTGGTGACCTGCACCGCGAAGCCTCTTTTTCTGGAATCTTTCGTCCCCCTGCAAAGAGGTCTTCTTCCGCTGGCCCTGGGCTTCCCGTGGCCCCCCCGAGGGGCTTCACCTGCCCCTCGAAACGGACCAACTTACTGTGCTCTGCCCGTCGGGGGGCTGCAGCGTGACCACGGTGACGTCCACCCCCTCCTCGCCGATCACCTTCAGCAGCTGGACCACCTCCGCGTGCCTGGCCCACTTGCAGTCCTTGCCGCCGACGGAGACGATGTAGTCCCCCTCCTTCAGGCCGGCCTCCTAGAAAGCAACCGTCGAACAGAACGGGATCAGTGGCGGGGACAGCCGGAGACGGCCCCACCCACGGGCTGGGGGTGAGAACTTTGGATGTGTTTGTGGTGGTGGCGGGGAGAGAGTGCAAAGGCTACAAAAGCAGCTTGGCGGAAAAGAAGAGAGAAGGAGAAGGGGAATAGACTGCAGGAAGATTTCTTAGTTGGTTAATACTCTCTCTTTTTTAAAAATAGGGTCTCCTGAAGGCTGATGGACAACAAATATGGACCCTCTGGGCCCTTATTGTTGCTAGAAGGCTCAGCGGTAAAGCGTCTGCTTGGCTGACAGAAGGTCCCAGGTTCAGTCCCTGGCATCTATGGGCGCTCAATGAAACTGCTGAGCAGTCGGGTTAGAATGGATAAAAGGAAGTCCTTCTTCATCCAAAGAATGGTTAACAAATGGAATTCACTGCCGTAGGAGGTGGTGGCAGCTACAAGCATGGACAGCTTCAAGAGGGGATTAGATAAGCATACGGAGCAGTGGTCCAGCGGTGGCTATCTGGGGACTCTCAGTCTGGGGCAAGGGATGCTCTGTATTCTTGGTGCTTGGGGAGGGGGGGCTCAACAGTGGATGCGCTTCTAGTGTCCTGGCCCCACTGGTGGACCTCCTGATGGCACCTGGTATATTGGCCACTGTGTGATGGAGTGTTGGACCGGATGGGCCATTGGCCTGATCCAACACTGGCTTCTCTTATGTTCCTATGTCTGGGGCAAAGGATGCTCTGTATTCTTGGTGCTGGGGGGGGTGGGGGGGCAACAGTGGGAGGGCTTCTGGTGTCCTGGCCCCACTGCTGGACCTCCTGATGGCACCTGGTATTTTTGGCCGCTGTGTGACACAGAGCGTTGGACTGGATGGGCCATTGGCCTGATCCAACATTGGCTTCTCTTACATTCCTATGTCTGGGGCAAGTGATGCTCTGTATTCTTGGTGCTTGGGGTGGGGGTGTCAACAGTGGGAGGGCTTCTAGTGTCCTGGCCCCACCGGTGGACCCCCTGGTGGCCCCTGGTATTTTTGGCCACTGTGTGCCACAGAGTGTTGGACTGGAGGGGCCACTGGCCTGATCCAACATGGGCTTCTCTTATGTTCTTTTAGGAACTCTCAGACTGGGGCAAGGGATGCTCTGCATTCTTGGTGCTTGGGGGGGGCAACAGTGGGAGGGCTTCTGGTGTCCTGGCCCCGCTGTTGGACCTCCTGATGGCACCTGGTATTTTTGGCCACTGTGTGACACAGAGTGTTGGACTGGACGGGCCACTGGTCTGATCCAACATGGGCTTTCTCTCACGTTCTTATGATCACCTCCAGTGAAAAGGACCAGGCAGCAGGTGATACGAAAGACCTCTGTCTGGCCCTGGAGAGCCGCTGCCAGTCTGAGCGGACGAGACTGACCTTGGTGGACCAAAAAGTTCTATTCCGTTTGAGGCAACTCCAGGAGTTCATGTGGTTGCCAGTCTGCTTCTCTCAGGGAGCGACCCTAAACGGTTCTGCTCAGAAGCAAGTACCATTCCAATCAATGGAACTTACTCCCAGGAAAGTGTTCTTAGGACTGCAGCCTCTGTTCCCTGTCCTTTGTTCCCTGTCTCCACTACTTCTCTCTTTGCTTGCACGTAAACACAGATCCAACAGTTTCACAAGCCAATCGCAACCCTCTGAGGTTAGGAAGGTCCAGAAATATTCAAACGAATTGAACCAGAACTGTTCTTTCAAGACGGCTGAGGCGCTGGTGTTTACAAGAGGGAAGAAGCCGGTGGGCATGACTCTCTTCCTCTCCAGCCCTGGGAACTCCCTCCTAACTACGCCCCAAAGCTTTTCTGGGCTCTAGAGCATCAGAAGAGCCCTCCTGAATCAGAGCAATAGTCTGTCTAGTCCAGCATCCTCTCTCACACAGTGGCCAAACAGTTCCTCTGGAGGGCTAACAACAGGGCATAGAGGCTGAGGCCTTCCCCTGAGAAGAACCTCAGAAGAGCCCTGCTGGGTCAGACCAGTGAGGGTCCATCCAGTCCAGCCTCCTGTCTCACACAGTGGCCAGCCAGTTCTTCTGGATGGCCAACAACAGGGCAGAGAGGCCAAGGCCTTCCTCTGAGAAGAACATCAGAAGAGCCCTGCTGGATCAGACCAGGGAGGTTCCATCCAGTCCAGCCTCCTGTCTCACACAGGGGCCAACCAGTTCCTCTGGAGGGCCAACAACAGGGCCTAGAGGCCGAGGCCTTCCCCTGATAAGGACATCAGAAGAGCCCTGCTGGGTCAGACCACCGAGGGGCCATCTAGTCCAGCCTCCTCTCTCACATAACAACCAACCCGTTCCTCTGGACAGCCAACATCAGGGCAGAGAGACCAAGGCCTTCTTCAATAAGAACCTAAGAAGAGCCCTGCTGGATCAGACCAATAGTCCATCTAGTCCAGCATCCTGCCTCAGTGGCCAACCAGGTCCTCTGGACTGCCAGCAATGCAGCAGGAAGGCCAAGACCTTCCCCCAATGTTGACTCCTGGTGCTGGCATTCAGAGGTTGACTGCCTCTGGATATGGAGGTTCCCTTTGGTTGCCATGGCTAGTAGCCACTGATAGACCTCTCCTCCATCAGTCTGCCTAATCCGCTTTAGAGCCTTCTATGCCTGTGGCCGTCACTGCAGACTCTGGCAGCGAATTCCACATTCCAGTCCTCCTCTGTGTAAAGTAGTATTTCCTTTTGACTCTGTCCTGAACCTACTGCCCGTCAGCTTCCCTGGACGCCCTCGAGCTCTACTATTTTGGGAGAGGGAGAAAAGGTCCTCTGTGCCAACTCCCTCTACCCCGTGCATCATTTTAGAAAGAACAATCCAGATCCGGCGCCTTCACGAGGCCCAGCTCCGCAACTCACCGCTGCGCAGCTTCCAGCGACCACCCCGGCGATGAGGACCGGGGAATCGCCTCGGAGGGTGAACCCAAAGCCGTTTTCGCCTCGGACCAGGCGCGCCGTCCGCGGGGGGAGCCACTTGTTCTTGGCAGAGAAAACGGAAAGCGAGCCCTGCAGAAAGCAAAGCGCGCATATCTCAGGAAGCGGGAGGGGTGGCCACGCCGAGTCGGTTGTGGCGAAAACGAACTCGAAACCTGTGGCACCTCTAAGACTGACGAGGCTTTGCTTCTAGCAGGAGGGCTGGTGGACCACGGCTCCAGGCTAGAATCACATCCCTTTTTAGCCTGCTGGGTTTTTTTTAACCAAGGTTCCCCAAGACTTTAGTTGCTGTAGATTTCCCGGGTTGCGTGGCCATAGTCTTGGCATTGTAGGACCTGACATTTTGCCAACAGCTGTGACTGGCATCCTCAGAGGTGTAACACAGAAAGACGGAGGACTCTCTGTGTCAAGGAAACGTCAGGTCCCACAATGCCAAGACCACGGCCACACAGACCGGAAAACCTACAGCAATTAATGAACTCCGGCCGTGAAAGCCTTCGGTGACGTGTCCTCCAAGACTCCCGGTCATTTCAGGAAGCAACTCCGTGGCTGGGAGCTGGAGACAGCTGCCGGAGCCCCTTCCTCTAACATGCATGTCCCCCTGCGTTAGAAAAGAATCGTCTCCCGCCTGGCGCTAGAATTCACTGGGTACACCTGAATTTGTTCATTTGGGGAGGGAAGAAAAATGACATCACCCCCCTCGCCCCTGTCCCATGCATGATCTTAGAAAAGGGAAGAAAGGACACACAGATCTTGGAAGAGGGGTTCTGGACCTAAATCTCCTGCCAATGGAGCAACAACGCAACGCAGGCTTGTGGAGGCACGGGGGCATTTTGGGGCACGGCCCCCTTAATCAAAAGCCCAGCCCCACAAAGAACCATGCCAGGAACCTTATTTTCGAGGAGAGACCACTGCTGCTGGTAGCGGCCAAGGTAAGAGCACTGTGGCTTTGCCCTGGGGGCTTCCCACTCCCTCCCGTGGTGGCATCGTGGGACCTGGGAAAAGACAGCTCAGGAGGCATTTAAAGTGACGGCTGAGGGGTGACATGATCGAGGTTTATAAGATTATGAATGGGATGGAGCAGGTTGAGAAAGAAGTCCTTTTCTCCCTTTCTCACAAGACAAGAACTCCTTGTGGGCACTCCATGAAATTGCTGAGCAGTCGGGTTAGAACAGATAAAAGGAAGTCCATCTTCACCCAAAGAGTGATTAACACATGGAATTCACTGCCACAGGAGGTGGTGGCAGCTGCAAGCATGGAGAGTTTCAAGAGGGAATTTGATAAACATCTGGAGCAGAAGTCCATCAGTGGCTCTTAGCCACAGGGTATCGATGGGAACTCTCAGTCTGGGGCAG
Organism: Gekko gecko; assembly: GCA_029375565.1. Lineage (NCBI taxonomy): Eukaryota > Metazoa > Chordata > Lepidosauria > Squamata > Gekkonidae > Gekko > Gekko gecko. The sequence continues at coordinate 67,186,532 of JAPDNY010000009.1, forward strand.
GTGATGCACTCTGTTCTTGGTGCTGGAGGGGGCAGCCGTGGGAGGGCTTCTGGTGCCCTGGCCCCACTGCTGGACCTCCTGATGGCACCTGGTATATTTTGGCCGCTGTGTGACAGCGTGTTGGACTAGATGGGCCAATGGCCTGATTCAACATTGGCTTCTCTTATGTTCTTATGATTTGCATATTTCCCAAAGGCTCCTGGGAATGCTTTTGAAAGACTCACTATGACCTAGGTGGTCTACAGCAGGACTGGGATAGCAGAAAGCGGGCTTGTTGCAGATGTACTGAAGGTGCCACTCTTGAGCCTCTAAGCTCTGGAGCCTTGTGAGCCCCTGGCATTAAACTTGTGCCTGAGCAATTTGGCTACTGCATAAATTAGTTTTGCTTTGGGGCCCTCCTTCCTGAGCTAAGACAAAAATGTCTGAGCCGGGGGCTAAAAAGCGGTGAGCTGGCTCACACTCGCTCAGCTTAGAGGGAACACTGCTCTGGAGTGCCCTTCTCAGCTTTCTTGCCCTGTGGAAGGGAACTCAAAAGGCATCTGGATGCCTCCTGAAGGTGATTAGGTGCCCTCTGGGCTGGGTTCCCCCCTCCCTAGAAACTGCTGTCCCTTGAAAGGAAGGGCCAGGAACAGGCTCGGAGCCTCCCCTTTAAAGACAGGCGTTCAGATTAATTCAATGAGCTGTGATTTAACTGCCCCCTTAAAAACCTGAATGCCCGCCGAACAAAAAAAATCCTGACTTACGGGCCCGATGCAACGTAACAATTGTGCTGAGTGCCAATTTATCTGCGCAAGGCAGGCGTGGGGAATCTGCGCTAAACCCAACAGCCTTCCACCAAGACGGCCTCAGAGGGAAGCCATCTTGGTCTGCAACAGGAGATGCTGACGAAAGGGGGGTTGACTCTCGAATGCCCATGCCCCCCCCCCCAAATCTTGTTGGTCCCTAGAGTGCCCTCCAATATCGCTGTTTGCCAGCCTTCCGACATCTTTCAGTCCTCTGACTCAATTGCTGGCCATGGCCCCGCCCCTGCCCCTTGGTACGTACCAGTCTGTGGAAGATGTCCGTGACCTTCACCTTGGAGAAGTTGGGGGGTTTGATTTCTGGTCTCTGATGCGTTTTGGCTGAAAGGAGAGCGGGGGGGGGGGGCGTGGAAGACAATGTTAAAACTGCTGCACAATTGGAGTAGGCTGCTTCCTACGCCTGATGGTTCAAGTGGCAGGTGAGTGAAAAGGAAAGTTTGGTTCTGTGCACAATGCGGTTAAAGAAGGGATTGGATTTATACCCCACCTTTCAGTACCAGAGGGAGTCTCAGAGCGGCTCACAAACTCCTTTCCTTTTCCCTCCCCACAACAGACACCCTGTGAGGTAGGTAGGGCTGAGAGAGCTTTGAAACTGCTCTTTTTCAAGGACAGCTCTGCCAGAACTACAGCTTGCCCAAGGTCATCCAGCAGGTGCAAGAGGAGGAGTGGGGACTACCCTTGAGAGAACAGCTCTGAGAGAACTGTAACTGACCCAAGGTCACCCAGCAGCTGCATTTGAAGAGAAGGAGAAGAGAAGAGATTGGATTCATCCCCCACCCTTCACTACCTGACGGAGTCTCAGAGCGGCTTACAAACTCCTTTCCCTTCCCCTCCCCACAACAGAAACCCCCTGTGAGGCAGGTGGGGCTGAGAGAGCTCATTGGAGAACTGCTCTTTCCAGAACAGCTCTGAAAGAACTTATGACTGACCCAAGGTCACACCAGCAGCTGCATGTGGAGGAGAGGGGGAATCAAACCCGGCTCTCCCAGATTAAAGTCTGCGCTCCTAACCACCACACCGAACTGTTATAAATGGAGTAAATAAACAAATTAAACAAGCGCGCCTACTCTGCAGCATCTGTTCAGTCCGGCCAGAATTCAGCTTGGCTTGGTGCAGAATTCTCACTTCTATTGTAGGATGGTATCTTTGGTCCCGGATCCCATCGACTGACGAAGGCTGTGAAGCCATGCACATTGAGTAGAGGATCCCAATCCCTTAATTCCATGGCAAGCTACTTCAGAGAGCTGCCCTGGCGAGATGCAGAGTGCCAGCAAAGCACCATCGCACCTCTACCACCATTTGTGTGGGCTGCGTTGGGATGCCAGACGTCCCTGGATGAAGACGGGATGGCTGTGTGAATGACTCTTGTTTACATATCAACAATAGAAGGTTATGTGTTAGCTCACGGATTGGTATTGTTGATATGTAAACGAGCCAGTTTGGTGTGGGAGAACCAGTTTGGTGTCGTGGTTAAGTGCGCGGAGTCTTATCTGGGAGAACCGGGTTTGATTCCCCACTCCTCCACTTGCAGCTGCTGGATGACCTTGGGTCAGTCACAAGCTCTGGCACAGCTGTCCTTGAAAAAGAGCCGTTTCTGTCAGAGCTCTCTCAGCCCCACCTGCTGAGTTGGGTCCCCATTGAGGAAAACAGTGGGGTATAAATGAACAAGTGGGAACCTGCAAGGAACTCGCGGGGAGGGGGCATTCTCCCACCTTTGCTTCTTCCCCCCTCCCCTTCTTTCCCTAGAGCCAGTTTGGTGTAGTGGTTAAGTGTGCGGACTCTAATCTGGGAGAACTGGGTTTGATTCCCCACTCCTCCTCCACTTGCACCTGCTGGATGACCTTGGGCAAGCTACAGTTCTGTCAGAGCTGTCCTCGAAAAAGAGCAGTTTCTGTCAGAGCTCTCTCAGCCGCACCTGCCTCACAGGGTGTCTGTTGTGGGGAGGGGAAGGGAAGGGAGTTTATAAGCTGCTCTGAGACGCCTTTGGGCAGTGAAGGGCAGGGTATAAATCCAATCTCTTCCCTTCTTCTACCTCACAGGGTGTCTGTCGTGGGGAGGGGAAGGGAATGGAGTTTGTCAGCCGCTCTGAGATGCCTTTGGGCAGTGAAGGACGGGGGATAAATCCAATCTCTTCTTCTCTTCTTCGCTATGGGGTGGTATGTCGCTGGACTGAAATTCACAACTTTTTAGAAACCCATCTTTGAGAGCATTGATTTTGAGAGCACCGACACTTTGCATACTGTATTATATTGTCTTATTCTGTTTTTATCTGTTTAACTGTGGCATCTGTGCCTCTTCGTTAGCCGCCCTGAGCCTCAGGGGAGGGCGGGATATAAACCCAAAAATAAACAAGTAAATATATAAATTCAAGTGTCCAAGATCTGGGACCCAACTCGGATCTGGCAGACCCAGGTTCGAATCCCCACTTTGCCGTGGAAACTTGACCGTGGAAGTAAATCAAAATAAATAAAGGGAGCCGCCGGAGCTGAGCTGCCTTCCGTCAGGGAACCGTAAGAACACCGTGAGAGCCCCGCGGGATCACACCATCTCGGCGGGCAGCAGTGTTCCCTCTAAGCTGAGTCAGTGTGAGCTAGCGAAAAAGTCCCCTTTGGCCTCTCTCTCCACCCCATGCATAATTTTATAAACCTCTCTCACGTCCCCGTCCCACCCCCCCTTTATTCGTCTCTTTCCTAAACTGAAAAGCCAGCCCCAGCCCGGCCAGCTAAGCCTCCACCTGCCGGCTCGCTTACGGTGGACATCGGGAGCGTCCACGGTCTCGAAGAAGTCTTCCTCGTGGTCGATCTCGGCGTACTTGCTGAGAGAGCGCTTGTGGGCGAAGCAGAGCACCTCCTGGAGGATGTCCATCTTGCGCAGGATCTTGCACAGGCCGTGCAGGCGCATGGCCTCCTCGTGCCTCATGATGGCCTTCTTCAGGTGCGCCTTCCCTGCAACAGAGAGCGACGGTGGAGCAGCGTCACTTTTTTTTATTATTATTATTTTTATTTTCGTTTTCTCACCATTCCATTCCATTCCGATTATACGGCATACTTATACAATAGAGTCTTAAAGGTAAAGGCAAAGGTTCCCTTGCCCGAAAGCCAGTCGAATCCAACTCTAGGGTTGCGGTGCTCATCTCCGTTTCCAAGCCGAAGAGCCAGCGCTGTCCGAAGACGTTTCCGTGGTCATGTGGCCGGCATGACTCAACACCGAGGCGCACGGAACGCTGTACATCCCTTAATTTATCTATCCACTTATACACCCTTAACCATCTTTCATCATGTACCTTTTCATTTTTATTTCGTAACATCAAACTCAGGTCATCTAGCTGTGCTAACTCAAGCACTTTCACTATTAGTTCTTCTCTTGAGGGTATCCTATCTATTTTCCAATTTTTTTTGCCAGTAATAAGCGAGCGGCTGTTATTATATATGTTAACCAATAACTTTCCTGTTGGTTATATCCATTCGGTATCATATTTAACAAAAACATTTCAGGTCTTAGGGCGACATTTTTCTCCAGTATCTCTTGAATCTTTCTCTGCACCATCCTCCAATAGCTTTGTATCTTATCACACTTCCACCATAGGTGATAAAAGGTCCCAACATTGGTTTTGCACTTCCAACATTGGCTGGAATAGCCAGAATAACATTTAGCTAATTTATCCGGGGACCAATACCGCCTATGGAACATTTTATATACATTCTCTTTATATGTAATAGCTCTCATGTATCTAACTGATTTCCAAATCTTATTCCACTGGTCAATATCTACATTTTCGCCCAGATCTTTCATCCAAGATGCCATAGCTGATTTAATTATCTCATCCAAGCAGTGTCACTTTTGTGCGCCGCTTGGGGCTTGCTCAGGGCTTTCGTGCGGCTTTGTGGACAGCAGCACCCGGAGAGTTGGAAGGGACCCTAGAGGCCATCTAGTCCAACCTCCCCTGCTCGATGCAGGGTCAGCCGTGAGCATCCCTGACAAGGGTTGGTCCAGCCGCTGCTTAAAGACTGCCAGTGAGGGGGGAGCCCACCACCTCCCCAGGCAGCTGATTCCACTCTTGCGCAACAATTACTGTCGAAAAAGTTTTCCCTAACACCCAGACGGTACCTTGCTGCCTGTAATTCAAACCCATCCTCTGAGTCCTCTCCTCTGCTGCCAACTGGAACAGCTCCCCTGCCCTTCTCTAAGTGACAGCGTTTCCAGCACTGAACATTCCCAAGTCCCTCGGCCTTTCCTCCTAGGGCTTCTTGGTCTCTTCTTGGCCCCCGGTCATCCCCGTCACTCTCCTCTGCACCCACTCCGTTCTGTCCACATCCTTTTTGAAGTGAGGCCTCCAGAACTGCACATAAGACTCCAGGTGCGGCCTCCAGGTGCAGCCTAACTAATATGGTGTCTGGTGGGACTATGACATCTTGCAGTCTGGTTCTCAGGACGTTTTTTGGTAGAAAAAGCCCAACCGGAACTCATTAGCATAATAGGCCACACCCACCAGCAGGAAGCTCATTAGCATATTAGGCCACACCCAGAAGCACATCATATTAGCATATTAGGCCACACCCCCATGTTGCCAGAAGTGTGGTCATCCGGCCACACCCACCTTTTGCTTCTTATTCTGTTTACCTTGTTTGTTGTCAAAACCCAGGGCTTCTTTTGGAGCAGGAACTCCTTTGCATGTTAGGCCACACACCCCTAAGGTAGCCAGTCCTGATGAGTTTCTGCTGCTGGGTGTGGCCTATTATGCTAATGAGTTCCTGCTGGGGGTGGCCAACCCGGGAGCCAGCCGGAACTCCCTTCCTGTGCGTTCCTGCCCAAAAATAGCCCTGCTGGTTCTTATGCCTCTGTTGATACAGCTCGAGACTGCATTAGCCTTTTCTATTGCTGCATCACACTGATGGCTCATATTTAGCTTACAGTCCACCTCTACTCCAAAACCTTGTTCACATACACCTATAGCCAGAAATGCATTCCCTATCCAGTATGTGTACTTCTCATTTTTATTAGCCAGATGCACTTATCATCGCTGAACTGTTATCTTATTCACATCTGCCCACTTTTCCAGTGTGTTCAGTTCTGGTTGAATTCTTTATCTTGCAGTCAGCGTTCGGGCCATCCAAGTCAGGGGAATAAACGGTCATCGACTGACTTAAGGCGACCCCCCCTTGTGGGTTTTTCCAAGGCCAGAGACTAACAGAGGTGGTTTGCCATGACCTGCCTCTGCATAGCAATCTTGAACTTCCTTGGGGGTCTCCCATCCAAGTTCTAACCAAGGCCGACCCTGCTTAGCTTCTAAGATCTGTCAAGACTGGGCCAGCGTGGGCCATCCAGGCCAAGGCGAGAGATTTTCAGAGGCGGTTTGCCATGAAACGCCTCTGCGTAGCAACCCCGGACTTCCTTGGTGATCTCAACCAGGTCTAAACCAGAGCCTAAAGCCCGGAGAAGCCCTGCAGTGCAGAATTTAAGGGCTCTGGGAATCCCTGAGAATGCTGGTTTTCTTTTGAGAGAGAAAATAATACCAAGCTTCCAGCCCTTGTGATTACAGTTCCAAAACCTGCACAAAACCCAATTTTCTTCTGAGCAGCAGAAACCGGAGAGGACCTTTTGGAAGTCAGTATTTCTCTCTTTGTCCTGGTTCGGACCTCTCAGCCCTGAAGTCGCTGCGCATTCGCAACCTCCTTCTCACCCCCACTCCCCCGGCCCTCTCCACAGCCACCCACAACTCCTCCTCCCCCTAATTTCTTTGAGAGGTTGCCCAGAGACAGGCTGGTGTGCCAACCGCCTCCTTGGCCTGCTCTTCCCAGGCTCCATTCATTCATTCCGTGAGAATGCAAACTGCAGCGGGGGAGTGAGGTGAGCAGTGGGGAGACCTTTGCCCGGCTTGTGCCGAAAGCGCCAGCCGCACGGAAGAGTGGAGACAGGCAACAGTTTTTAAGCGAGGAAGGCGGTCACAGAATCATAGACTTGGAAGGGGTCTCCAGGGTCATCTAGTCCAACCCCCTGCACAATGCAGGAAATTCACAAATACCTTCCCCCCACACACACACCCTGTGATCTCTGTTCCACACCCAGAAGAAGGGGGAAAACCTCCAGGATCCCCAGCCAAACTGGCCTGGAGAAGAATTGCTTCCTGACCCCAGAGTGGCAGTCGGCATTTCCCTGGGCGGGTAAGAAAGGGCCACGAGAACTAAGCTCTGAGGCGACCCTTCCTGCCCTCCCTCTCATGATCCGCCCAAGTTCACACGATCAGCATTGTTGTCCGATGGCCATCTAGCCTCTGCTTGAAAACCTCCAGAGAAGGAGAGCCCACCACCTCCCGAGGAAGCCTGTTCCACCGAGGAACCGCTCGGTCAGGAAGTTCTTCCTAACGTTTGGCCGAAAACTCTTCTGATTTAATTTCAACCTGCTGGTTCTGGTCCGACCTTCTGGTGCAACAGAAGATAACTCGGCACCATGATGGAAGCACCATTTCCCACATGGTTAAGATCTGACTCCCTTTGCTCTACAGCCATCTGGATCCTGGGGGCCAATTCTGCTAGTCCTGGTGCATTTCTCTGGAGGAAGAAGCCTCACGGCCTTTGCGTTGGGGAAGTCTTTTCGGCTGCTGGAGAGCACCCCCACCAGCAGAAGAGGCCTGTAGGACCCAACCTGCCGTCTCGGGCCTGAACACAGCCAAATCAGTAGAAGGGAGTATAAACGCCGTGTAGCCCCTAAACTGCTCTAAAATAGGAACTTTATTGACAATATTATCAAATGTCTTAAAGACAATAATGATCAATGCTACAACGTAAACATACAGCAAAAAATCATAACATAACACTGAAGGAGCCGTGTAGTACAAACCAATGCATAGACAACTATAGAGACCTTGTGAACGTCTTCATATAAGCAGTGTGGCTCCGGGCTCTGTATACAGCCATGGAATCGATGAATCATAGAATCATAGAATGTTAGAGTTGGAAGGGACCTTGCAGGCCATCTAGTCCAACCCCTGCACTCTGCAGGAACACAGCCGAAACCCCTACATACCTACAACATACCCAAAAGATGGTCGTCCAGTCTCCTCTTGAAAACATCCAGCAAAGGAGCATCCACCACCTCCCGAGGCAGTCTGTTCCACTGCTCAACCACTCTGACAGTCAGGAAGTTTCTCCTGATATTAAGCCAGTAACGACTCCCTTGTCATTTCCACCCGTTAGATCTAGTCTTGCAATCCGGAGCAAGAGAGAATGGATCCACTCCATCTTCTACATGACAGCCCTTCAGATACTTGAAGACTGCAATCATGTCCCCTCTAAACCTTCTCTTCCCCAGGCTAAACAGACCCAACTCCCTCAGCCTTTCCTCATAAGACTTGGACTCCAACCCTCTCACCATCCTGGTCGCCCTCCTCTGGACCCGCTCGAGTTTGTCAACATCCTTCCGAAAATGTGGTGCCCAAAACTGGACACAGTACTCCAGGTGGGGCCTGACCATAGCAGAATACAGCGGAACTACCACCTCCCGTGATCTGGACACAAGGCTTCTGCTAATGCATCCTAAGATTGCATTAGCTTTCTTCACAGCCGCATCACACTGCAGGCTCATGTTTAGCTTGTGATCAACCATAACACCTAGATCTCTTTCACATGTGCTGCTGTCAAGCCAAGTCCCTCCCATTCTATATCTGTGCCTTTGATTTTTTGTACCTAAGTGTAGGACTTTGCACTGATCTCTACTGAAATCCATTTTATTTGTCTCAACCCACTGTTCCAGCCTATCTGGATGATACGCATTAGTCGTGAGACAAGGATTTCGGATGTGACCTTGTTTCGAAATCTTTCTTCAGTTCATGCCTGTTGTGTCAGTCAATGCATCGTATCACAAAAAGGACAATTTCACATGATTATCACGGACCCAAAAAGGGTTCACGGTCTGGTGTATAACAATCCACATAAACGGGGCTCCCAACTAGATAATATCAACGAAGGTGATAACTCAAATGTAACCACTGTAGTTGGAGAATGCATTTGTGATATGATACACTGACAGACACAACAGACGTGAGTGATTCCAGCCCAACGGAGGGCATTTTCGCTAGCTAGATGGCGAGCTCTTCCCTCCGCTGTGTTAGACGGGAAGTTTAGAAAGACTCCCATGCATGAGAGGGTTTGCCCCTGTGGGGACGGCGAGGTCGAAACAATCGAACATGTTATTACTATATTGCCCCATGTATCATGAAATTAGATTAAAGAAGATCTCCCCTCTTCTTAAGAAATATCAGGGATATACAGACATAGAGTTTAGCAAAATGCCTCCTTAGGGGTGTTAACCCAACAGTCACAGCTTCCAGTGCAAGTTTTTTAGCAGCTGTATATAAAATACGTCAAGAGATACTGCGTAGAGTTTCCGAATTTTAGCCGTTTTAGCCTTGTAATTTTTGAGTGTACATATTGGTTATAAGATTGTCTAGGAGTCATATGTACGATATCCTATGTTTTGTGCTGGTCAATGACTGTATCAATAAATCTGATTCGTCGACATGAGTGAAAAAGATTTCGAAACAAGGTCACATCTGTGAATCCTTGTCCCATGACTAATGAGTATCATCGATTCCATGGCTGTATACAAAGTCCGGAGACACGTTGGTTATGAAGATATTCACAATGTCTCTATAATTGTCTATAAATGGATTTGTGCTACACGGCTTCTTCAGTGGCATGAGCCGGGTGTCACTTACGATCTTTTGCTGTATGTTTATGTCGTAACATTGATAATTATTGCCTTTAAGACATTTGACAATATTGTTAATAAAGTTTATATTTTAGGTTACAACCGCTAGAATGACTTATGCACAATTCTGGAAACAAGAAAAGATACCTGAAACATGGGAATGGATTAAGAAGGTGCTTATTTATAGTAGAAATGGACAAAATGACAAGAAAGCTCAATAATGAAGAAGACGAAGCGTTTTATGAACAATGGAGAGATTTCAAAGACTATCTTGAGAAAAACTGGGACGTTAAAAACGAATTGATTCGCTTCGATAGTTATTAAGGAGAAAACAAGAAAAAGAATGATAAGATTGTTAAAATGTTACCTGATTTGATTATGGAAGTGAGACATTTTGTTAATGGTAATTAGATAACAGAGTTTATAAGAGGGTAAGAGGATTGCGGGGAGCCTTGTACTGGGGAGGGTGGGGAGGAAAGAAAAAGGTATGTGATATCTATAAGATGCAATTTTAAATATGTGAAACATACTCTATAATAAATGGTTTTTTTAAAAAAATAAAGTTTATATTTTAGAGCAGTTCAGGGCCACACGGCGTTTATACTCCCTTCCACTGTCTCTGGTCTGAAAGCGTTCGCGGGTTGCCGAAGCACGGCAAAACCCTGCAACGCCCACAAGCGGACAGCCATGGGACGGCGCATGCCCACCGCAAGCAGCAATGCCTCTGCTGCTCCACAAGGCCTCTGCCACGGAAAGACAAACTCCTGCTCCATACGGCGTAAGAACTCTCTCCCGATTCCCACTTGGCTTCTTACTACAGCCGGGCCCGGAGGCCAGACACAGGAAGGGAGACCAGAGGGCACCAGAGTACTTACCCATTTTCCTTCGCTCCTCCGGGTCTTGTAAGAGCTGGCAGGGGGTGGCCCCTCCGGCTCGCTGACGTGGAACTGGAGGAATGCCTTCTCGTGGTCTGGGAGATCCACTTCAGACGTGGCTGCACAAAACACATCCAAGTAGAGGCTTACTCAGGGGAGGAGACGGAAGGTGGCCAAACGCAGCAGGGAAAGCTCGTGTCCTCCCGATCCCAGAACAGGGTCTTCAGGGGAGACCCTTTGCAGAGATCGCCTGCAGAGTTACAGCCTTCTAAGTCCACTGAAGACAATTAAATTAGAAAGGCCGAGCTCCGCGTAGGAGAGTG